>JAHWFP010244368.1:56813-92710 GCA_023313725.1 Lithobius niger
CCCCCCCCCCCCCCCCCCCCCCCGTGCAAAAAAAAATTCAGAGTTAAGATCGTCTCTCCACAAAATATACTCCGTTTTCATGTACCTTTGACAGACGAGAACTGGGACCTCCAGGAGAAAAAGTTGCTGAAATCTCATGCTGAGTTAGAGCTCGTTCCTAACAAACCTTCTGGTGGTAACTTTAGAGCTCCCTTCCCTTCGCATCCCTACCTATGGAGACTAATGTGTATTGCGACTAGCTAGGATGAAAAGACGGTAGTTGCCAACGTGCTCAACAACTCTGTTAGTAGTCGCCTGCTGTCCTTCGTCACTGACGGATATGCTTTAGAATCCACTCCTGTCCGGTGCTTGTCACTTTTCCCCGATGGTAGGAGTTAGTCTCCTAATCAGTGCATGTTGCTGCTGTCAGAGATGCAAGCCCTCCTACACATTAACGCATCGGCATGGTGAAACGGTTTTTGGTGCTGCGGCTTTCTCGTTACATAGAATTGTGAGTTGAGATCGACACTAACATTACTGTTCTAATTAGTGTTATGGGGTTAATTCGTCCTTTATTATGCAAATTAGCTGCATTTAGCGTATACGCATATTTAGCCCTTTAGGACATATTTCCATGCAGGTCCTTCTCCTTTATTTATTTATTTAATTAATTAAAAGCTAGCTAGGCTACAAGTCCCTCAGGTTGATCGAAGATGAAAGCCACTGTCTAGCCAAGCTTATTAGTAATTTAATACAGCTTCCTGGAATATAGGCCTGGCTCAAGAAACCACATCTTAACTAGGTTACTGGATAACCCTTACATATGTCATAAAGTCAGTTTGAGTGCGAGTTGTCATATCCTGCCTCAAGAAGCATGCCCTACATTTAGAGGCCAGCCAAGATTTATAGCTACTACCACCGCCCGACACTTTGAGTTAACTCTTCCTTATACAACACCGTTGTAATTGATAAGAGGGCACTCTCCCATATTAAATATACAGGAGACAATCTCGATGTCCTGGATAACCCTTGCCCAAATATTGTTGTGGAAGTAGACCATTCAGCTGCCCAATTTAGTATGCATACTGCCTAAGGCTTATCCAAGATACATAAACCCCCTGGAGTAGTAACTGAAGGGAAGGAGCTTACCAGCCTAATATTACTATACTCGTGTTTCGGTTGGACCACTCGTGCTTAAAACTATGCTGCGGTGTAGACGTCCTTGTTTGCGAGGTCGTGTAGTTACCTGATAGACAGTGTTTATATCAGTTGAGTACGCAATATCTTTTTATGAATTATGGAAGTTACTTATGATCGTAGCCAAGTGCATTATTTGCACTAATTCCTACAATATCCAAATCGGAACATTCTGTTTGGTGCTATTGAACCTAGAATAACTGGCGAGACATTTGAACCTTTAGGGACACTTTGGATCCCGGTTGCATATATTTATCTGTATTTATTGGGTTACTATTTGAATGCTAAATTCCCTAGCTATTAATTGACAATTACATTGGCACTGTGGATTATGTTCTATAAGGTGTCAAATGCTTGGATTGTTTTATTGATTGTATCCAATTAAAGCAACATACCGCCTGCCTTATAACCTTCCGCCTGCTTTATAACATCTACGCGCCAATTGCATCCGCGCATTTCCCATTATCAAGGTCAACTGAGACAGTAGCTTTGTTCCTTGCAGCGAAAAACGAAGCTACTATCTCAGTTGGCATTGAGCCTAATAGACAAGCCGGCATGAACGCATTAATTGTGTCGTCACAAACTGGAATGATTCTTGTATTTTAAAATCACAATTTATAATTTCCTAGACTAGTGTCTTATAATTTTGCTTCGGCGATGTATTGGAATAATTAATTTTAATTTTTATCGCATTAGTCTTTTAGATTTTTGATCTCATGGTAATTATTAGCAAATTAGTATATGCACACACAGAAGAAACGTCATGGTTATTGTAAGCGCGCAATGCGTCATATACGGAATTCCTTCATTGGAATTGTAGCTACTGTAAATTTAATTTTGTTCATACTTATCGTGAATAACATGGATACTCTGAGGGAAAAAAAACGAATCAGTCTAGCGATCGATCAGGAATTGATCATAATTTGTAAGTATTTTGATGTAATATGAAGCTTAACTCCCTTTAGTGCCAGCATGTGTGTGTGTTGCGGTGAACGATAGAAATAAGTTCAAACGCAAAATGCATGGTTTTTGATGGTTCCCAGGGAACACAAGCAAAACGACCAAATCACAGCACGCTGCTGATGCCTTGACCTGTGAACCACGAGTAGATGCTATATCACATATCGCAACTGACCATAAGACTTGATAAAACGGTCCGTCTGAGGACGTGACTGGGAGTCGAGGGTTAATGTTATGTTGAGAAATATTGTTTTCTTTCTGCAAAACGATCACCATGCCAACTTGCACTGAAAAGACCACGGCAAAAAGATCACACCAATGGTTTCTGCTTCAGTAATTATACAGGTAGAAGCGTTACTCTTTTCTGAATGATCGCCTACAAACAAACCATAGATCTATACAGTATATCTCACTTAAAGGACGTGGTTTTGCTTTCATTCTTATTAAAAGGGCGAAATGAATACGGTTTCAGCAAGCGAAATAGCAGAAACTTCTGCTTGTGTGGGGCTCCATTCTACTGAATGGTTGACACCCGGGCCTAGGACAATTTTTACCAATTGATCATTTAATATCAATTAGCTCTCACCCACAAAGATCTCTAGACAGACTGTTTCGTTCTTGTTTGGGCTCGTCAGTAGAGAATATTTTGTGGATGAGAGCTAGGCTACGCTTGCTAGGGCAAATGACAAGGGCGTAATATGCCCCTATTAGGGAAATGACGTGACCTTCGTTAATCGTCGAAAGTTTGCGGAAACATGAAGCTACTTCTCGGCCGCTTTTAGAGTAGGTATGCCTGTATTAGAGCAATGGGGTGGCTTTCGTAATTCGTTGAAGTTTTACGGAAACTCGAAGATGCTCTTCGGTCAGGGCAAAGATGGAGCGAGTAGAGAAGATGGTTCATTCGTAACTTCTGGCAGTGTTGTGTTTGCAGGGATGCTGCCAGTGTGAAAAAATGTGAAAAATGTGAAAATTTGCCAGTGGTAAAATAATATGTGAAAAATAAGAGTGTTGGTGTGAAAAAAAAGGCAAAATGCACAAGCGAAGTACAAACAATCAAATTATCCGCCCTAATTGTGGGCCTGCAATTACGTAGGCATGCCTGTGGTTAAAAACGCACAAAAAAATTGGTTGGGTTACGAGCGGAGTCGCTTTGAAGTCGCTTTCGCACTCTTGAATGAAATTACAGAGAAATTACAATGGTTACTGGGAAAGAAACATTTTTATTAAAGAAATGAAAAACTGGTGATAGATGAAAACGAAGAAATAGTGATACAAAAATGAAATTAGGTATGTGAAAAATGTGAAAAAATAAAACGCAGGTATATGAAAATCTGAAACAAATGAAAAGCGCATGTGTGAAAAATGTGAAAAAAATAAAAAGTGGGAATGTGAAAAAATGTGAAAGAAGCTGGTACTCCCGGCAGCATCCCTGTGTTTGTGAAATGTACTGATTGAGACCGTGGTGTGACGTCATATTCACCAATTCCACCAAAGTAGCCAGAACAGCCAATCAGGATGCTGCTAGGAAGCGCGTGACTAGTGGATTTGCACAAAACGGAGTTTTAAAAAAATAAATTCTGTTCATGTTGCTAGTGGACGAAAAAAGCATTAACTTTCGTAAAAAAAGGAAACTATAATAAACGAGATTAGGTTTTTCTTTTATGAATTTCCATTTATCGAGCAAGCCAACAGTCTCATTTTATAGATGCGTTTTTCTGGTACAATATGACGTCATTAACATCAACATGGCCGTCTCCTTCATTTAATCCTTGGCCTCAACCGAAACTAAGTTTGTTAAGCGAAATTTGTTTGTTTTCCGAATCATGTAAAAAAATCGTAAAATTCCAAACCAAAAATAATCTAAAGCTCAGAGGTTGATGAAAAACATGGTTAAAAATTGAAAGCTGCCATGAAAGTGGGAGCATGGTTACGCCGCCGAGTAAACAGTTATTTTGTTGGCAAGCGAAATAAAAATAGCCTGTGCCCTGTTTCTGAATAAAGCTTACAGTTTGAAATGAGTTAATCATGTATGTTTATAATATCAATAAAATTTTATGCCAGACATGAAATTGGCTAATTTATCTTTTAAAAAGCCTGCTTTAGGATCCCTTTTAGAAAGACGGAAGCGGTAATCAACAAAAAAATGTGCTGATTGTTAATAAAAAAAATGTTGATATACTGCGTTAAAACTACTTGTTTGGTAGTTTGGTTATGCACGACGAAAGAAAAGAAAATTCATTGGGGAATGGGATTTTTTTGTTGGGAGGGGCGCTTCATTTTAATTCTGGTGTGGAGGGGGGTATTAAAAATTCCTGGTTACGGCCCTGATAACATCTCCAAATATTGAGCAGTTTCAACTACATTAATTTTCTTGCAAGTTTTATCAAGAAAACTAGATGAAATTGCTTAGTACTTGGGGATGTTATTAGACAAGCACTGAAAATTTAAAGAACATATTATCAAGTTATCTAGAGTCATTTATTCACTCCTTGTTCTTCATGTACTCCTGATGTGACTTAACATAGTTTCTTAACATAGGCTTAATCATAGGCATAATCACAGTAAATGTACCGAGCATTCAAGTACCACTCCCTCGTCTTATGAGCTAATACAGTAATTTCTACTGCCCAAAACGAGAAGGCACCAGCAGAGAAAATGATGTCTCATAATCGCAGCAAAAACCAGACATACACACACAAAAAAAAAACCAGATAGTTTCAGAATAGCTCACCGATTGTGGAAAGTGAAGGAGGTCCTGTTTTTGACTATCAGATTGGCAATTTTCTTTGCCCCTCTTTCTGTCTTTGTATTTGTCCTTTTGTCTGTGTTGTCCGCAGTTATGGCCAACCGCTTGATCAGAATCAAATGAAATTTTGTAGAACTACTCTTTGAAATTCGGCTGAACGATGTGTTTACTAGGTTTTATACATTCTGATAAAAATCTAAAAAGTGCATCCAAAAATAATACCTAGTCTGAAATTAGCACCTAATAGCTGTTAAAGGAAATATGGCAACCTTTGGACACTTATTAAAAGTTCCTTCCCAAGTCCTGCTGTCTTAACTGATAGCAAAACTGATATGTGAAAGTGACAACAATGATTTTTTTTTTCAGCAATGCAGATTTTGAATCGTGAAATCACAAAGACTTTAAATGGTTTCACTCACGAGCTCAGTCCATAATTTACTGTGATTTCACTGAAGGTTGGGCAATTGTATGATAGTTAGGCATTGTGTGGTATCTGCCAATATTGCTTTAATCTGGTTTGCGTAACAAACCGGTACATCATCTTAATGATAATATCGTAATTAATCCTTCCACAAAACTGACGTGAAATTATAAATAAATAAATACACATATTTGAAAGAAATAAAATATTCATAAACATATCCTGGTTTACATAACAAAGATGGAATGATTTAATGTTTTTGGTGACCAATGACCCCGTGCCCACTGAATTCCATGATTCATGACACTGCCGTGTAATGAGCCACTGACTCGGTTTTACCCACTGTCCGAATTGAACCGCAGTAACCCAGAGACCCGGGCTGATCATGACCCAGATTAGTCCACAGATTCTCACTGACCCTTTAATGGCAGCATAATATCATACAAACTCTGGATTTAGAAAAAAATGAGGTAATGGTTTATTAATAGACAAAAAGTTAAAGGTTTTCTAAATGCAACACCAGTCCAGTGCGCATAAAAAATCCACACCACTTAAAAGAAATGTAAATATAATATCTAGGTCTTTCTACGATAACAGTAGTAATGAGCATTGTAGTTCAGAATTTTAAAAGATGGACTATAACAAACACAGGGAGTGAAGTTATAGGATCACAATATTAACTACATATTCACATTGCAGGCTATAAACAAGTAGAATTATGAACAATCTAATACCAAGCTAATACTAATAAAACATTGTTTTTGTTTTGCGATAAATGATTGAACTACATTACAGTTTAATTTCATTCGGTGGCTCAGTTTGGGTGAATGGGTCATTCTGGGTTACTGAGTCAATCAACATCAGTAGGTCTCTGGCTTTCCGGGTTTGCGAGTCAGTGGAACACTGGGTCAAAAACAGATATAATATACCAAGCCATGACCCAGTGACTCAATGGAAAATAGAGTCTCAAACTCAATTAATTTGTGGTTGTAAAAGAGATATCAAAGTCCAGTTGTCCCCGGAAGACAATATATATGTGTTGTGGTTTTTGTCTTCCGGGACAACTGGACTTTGATATGGAAAATAGAGGCCCAAAGTGACCCTATGACCCAAGACCCACTCCATCTCTGCTACATAACAACTTAACAAGATGCATACATTGTCAAAAAAAACAAATTTTGTCCTTACTAAATAAATAGACTGAAAAATTGTAACTATTTTCTCAGCAAAATATGTTAATTAATCATTTTTTTAGTGACAGAAGGTATCACGGTATACTTCTCCCTGATGGATCATAATCTAAATTTTTCAAATCGCTTATCGTTTATTTTGATTATTACCAATTTCTGCGCTCCTTTACACGTATTACTGATCGCAGGAAATGGAAAGGAAATTTTGTATTCGAATGACAAACAACAAAACTTCTTTTCTGCATTAGTGTTTAAAGCTAGAGGATTGTTTTCAACTTCATTCTTAGGACTATTAACCGGTAGCGATACTGTCAGGTAAGTTAATGATACGTATCTACCATAGTCCAAACTTTAAAAATCCATCTTGAGCCTAAAGGGATAACAAGATGCCAGTCGAAGTGTAAATAACTGGCCTTTACATGGTTATTTGTTGTAGTACCGGGACGGCCCCAAGGTATCATTGGCTCTTGGTAAAAATACCTAAGTCTGTATTCTGTGAAAGTACGTTGTATGGAATAATCCTGACAAAATATTAAGTATTTTAATGTTACAACTTCAGCTATGTACCTAGTTTGTATTGTGAATAAAGTGAATCCATAAAGTAAAGAAAAAACGTTTGTTAAGAAGTCACGACCGGACAGTGAAGGACCCGGAGTTAAAAAGTGATGGTTTAAAACATAAAGATATTAGACACGAGCAGATAATAAAAACAAAAATCAGTACCTTCCTAAAGCCCCGAACAGAGCGAACAGAACGCACCACTGTTGGTGACAGTTTGGCTCCAAACTTGACGTCGCGTGTGCGCAGTGATGTTGCGTCAGCCATTCAGTACCTTCCTAAACTACAATACAGATCAACAAGCTCAGCAGAGTATTCGATACGTCATACCTTCACCGCGACCAGACCTGGCTAATGGATTTGACCAGGATTGGCTAATAGATGTGATACAGCGACCAAGAAGAGTTCAAAAACTGAGCAAATTAAAACATTGTTGCGTCCTTATATTTAAGAGGTTTTCTCGACGGAAGTCAATGAAATAATAAAATTTGACTGTCGCATTTAAACACTACAGGAAAACATGCAACCATAAAAACAAAAGGACTTCGTTAACGACAACATAAGCTTCATTTAAAATAGTATCGATACCATGTTGCATGGATGAATAGGCCTACTCTCCACCAAAATCTCCACCAAAATCAAAAGTGTGCTACTTACGAAATTAAAATGGCAGGTAAAAAAAATTAGCCCAAAAAGCTAAAAATCTCCGCACCGTGTTGCATAAATAAATAAGCGTATTCTCGGACCCAATTATCCGTTAGCTGCTACTTACGAAATTAAAACGGCACGTAAAAATTAGTTTTAAAAGCTGACAATTAGGCCTAAAATCTAAAATTATGCCTAAACCGAAAGCAGCTGAAGTGTACAGAAGACCGGTTGTGACTAGGTTGTCATTACGCCGCTTGTGTAACTTTAGTAGTTTTGATATTGTACACTTTTAAATTAAGGGTTTTTGTTTTATCTTTTATCGTTCGTACACAAGGTGCCAGACTATGGTCAATGTGGCATTTTTATTAAATGCTATCTGGAATTATGTCATTTAAGTAGTTTCCTGATGCATGTCCTATCATTATTATAATGTCAAAAGAGAAATCCATTCCAGCGTAGAGAACAATTGCCACATCCCTCAGCGTATCACAGCAAATAAAACCAATTTTATTTTAATGTGGCAACTACTTCCGAGATGAATGTTTATGAATTTTCGCTTGCGGGCGATAGAAAATTGTGCTGTCATGTAACGAAGAAGACTTTTATCGCTACCTGAAACGATGCACTCTCTCACAAGACTAGTTTTATCAGCAATGGGTTTGTTTTTATTGTGCAATGTGTTTGACTCTCAAAATAGGGTGGCACTTCCCTCCA
The DNA here is from genome assembly GCA_023313725.1 of Lithobius niger. Taxonomy (NCBI): domain Eukaryota; kingdom Metazoa; phylum Arthropoda; class Chilopoda; order Lithobiomorpha; family Lithobiidae; genus Lithobius; species Lithobius niger. Next base: position 65,227 of record JAHWFP010244368.1, read on the forward strand.
TTGTAGAGTACCACAGCTACTGGAAAAGGTTAAGCAAACCTACTTCAATTGTCATAATTAATACTTTCCAAAGGAAAAGGCAAGTCCTAAACAGCAAATCACTGCAAATGACATTCACTAAATACAAAGCGAATACACGCTTCCATCAGGCTCGAGGCAAACGATGGGTTAGGTCCATACTGGGAAAATCTGCTACCAGTTATTCAAATGCCAGTTGCAGTGTAGTGCGGTTGGGCAATATTACTGTCACCGGAGGGTTCATTTATAGCGACAGATTCATCAAGTGCAACAAGTGGGCTTTGACACCTGATGAGTATGTATGCAACAACAGAATGTTACACCTCGTGAAGCACAATACGACATACAATGCTAGTGAATTCATAATAATACCAAGTAGTCGAGCTGCTCTGACTTGTATTCCAGAAGAACTGTCGCCTCATGCAGCATATTTAGATTTCGCAGCCGTTGGTGTGTGGCTCATTTCAACTGTTGGGATTGTTCTGTCTATACTTATACATGGATTAATAATTATAAGACAAAATCACCATCGTTTGAAACCTTTCATATGCCACAGTCTGTGCCTCTTAGTCTTCTTTGTAACACTGCTTATTTTTCAGTGTACTGAAAGTGGTTCATGTGAACAGCCCACCTGGACTGTACAGCTTCGCAGAGCTTCCGTTACTATTGGTTGTTTCTCAATTATAGCCACTTCAGCTTGGCTGAATGTTATTTCGTTTGACATGTATCGACGTTTTCACCCCATCGTTATGTTTCACCAGTTTTCCATGTTAAGTCACAATCAGAAATTCTTTTATCAGTCACTGTACTCATGGGGCCTAGCATTACTATGTATGCTCATTGCATTTGGTTTCACATTTATTCCTTTCCCTGCATCTGAAGCTTGGATGTGTCTAAGTCCACTTACTGGCAATATTGTCCAAGTAGGTTTTCTGGAGACTGTTTTTGGGACTTTGGACCTTTTAAATTATGTGGTCTTATTCCTGGTAGTCCGAAACATTCGGAATGCAAAGAAACAAGTTAGTAGCCACAGTATTCACCCAGAAGTCTCTTGTCGTCTTTGTGTGTAAGTATCTAATGGTACTGACAAGTACCATTTGGTTAATGTGTTTTCAGATTTAAGGACGGCATTGCACCTTGTGCGAAATCAGACAAGCGTGTTCTGGGTTTGTATAATTTGTACAAAGGAATTTTCAATTTTTTCGTCTAAATAGGCCTGATTTGCGTTAGCCACTTCACGTAAATGATCAATAGCTTCGATGGAGAGTGCCTCATACCTCCTTGGAACAGTACTAGTAGGGTTCATAGATGCATGGATTGAGCCGTGCACATCTTTTACTGTGGGGATCGCACTTGTCGGGACGAGGCAGTGGAGTTTAATTTAAGTAGGATCTCAGTTATATTGGATTGCAAACAATTTAACATTAAGTCCATGGTGGAAACATGAAAGTAACCTTCCAGTCCAGACAGCTTGAAAACTGATCCCAGTCGGTCATAAGCAGCCAATGCATGGTAATGGTCGATCTTGTGGGAGTCAATATCGTTGTGAGTTAAAACTGATTTATCATCCAATTTCGACGCCATCGTTTCGTTGGCAGTTTGTCGAGTACGGCTGAGGTGCAAATCAAGACACTGCCTACACTGACAGCCGCCACTAGCCACGGAGTTTGCAAATAAAATCTTGCTGCTCAGTAAATAATTGGAAGGTTGAGTCACGTGACGTATATTATTAAAGAACCAATAAATAATCACCACCACATACACCAATAGGCACCAGCACAACAGGAGGAGAAAGGATGAATTCCTACTGTGTGCTCCAATCCGTGGATGATGCACACATTCCATAGGGGAGTTCCCATTGTCATCATGTATGTCGGCATCGCTTGCTTCATGAGATCGTAGTAGCGAGGGAGTATAGAACTAAATTGAACTCGGCAACGAAATCGCGTTATTTGCATTCGCTACCAATTCGTTCAAGAGAGCTCTCCACCTTCCTAAGTGCAAAATGAATCAAATGCTACGTTATCCATTTCGCTGCACGATGAGAAGCTGTAGGATAGCGATAAGGAAGTCCTTCTCGCTTCGTTTTAGTGAGGTCCGTGGTCGTTCCATTAACTGGATCCAAGTTACTGTACTTACACGTCCAATTCCACCGCTCCTGGTTGGCCATGTGGTCAAATTTGACCTTAAGATGTTGATACATCCAATGTGTTAAGATCTGCTAAACGACGAGGAACACCACAGTCCCATGTTGACTCATCATCCCATTCAATCAGTGACCGCACAGCTGATCCTATCTCTCTTTTTATCCTCAGAATAGAAAAGTCGAAGGTGGTGAGGGACAGGTTCAGAACAACAAGGCATTCTGGAGTTGACAATGACACTGAGTTCATGTGATGATTTTAGTAGAGTGAAAATGACCACTAAATTTTCGATGACCTCTTTGAAGACCCTGAATGAATGTTAACCCCCCAACTTAAGTTTCAAAATTAATTTGACCCCCTGCCCAAAAAGTAAGCTTTTCTTATGCCGTCTGAGGCTGTCCGTCGACGATTTGGTAGCCAAACTGACAAGTAGCCAGCTTTAAGGAAAAGTGCCTCGTTTCTGACTAAAGGTTGATTTTAAAATGTTCTACAAAACATTCAATGACCTGTTCAAAATTAAACCCCTTTTGTCTCGAGAGTCACACAGTAAGATATGCTATATGCACAGCGTGCTTGTATGTCTGTATCCGTGACATAGTCAGCACCTGAAAGAAAAAAAAAAAACGGGGTAGTCTGAGCTGAGATGTATTTAGAAATGTTGACCGCTAAGAGTGTAATTTATCCAAAAATATACTTTTCCACCAGTTTGGTCAGTGTTTTTTTTTTTTTGAGAACCCCCGTTTTGGGGAATAACAAATTTTATCACCTTCCTACTCGAGAGGTGCATGAAAAATCCATGACACGTCTAATTTCTTTGCTTCCCCCTCCACAGTGATAAATAATGACAGGTCTCTTCGCAAAGTTAAGAAACTCAAGAATGAAAATATGTGGAATTATAGCATTAGGCGTAATATCAAAAGGCATAGATTTACTTTTAAACGTGGACAGGGTAATAGTGAAAGCACGCAGGGTCAACAAACACCAGTAAGAGCCCTTTCCTGAGAGAAGTCACATTTTTTACTGTAAAGTTCTGGCAGACTTTTTCAGGAGAAAAAATACATATGCAATCAAAAACAAGTAATCATAACACAAAATAAAATCATAAATTGGAATTAAAACTACGAGCATTGTGATTGCTTGTTTTTGATCGCAGATGTATTTTTATTTCTTGGCAAAAATTTAACTTAACATTAAATTCGAGCTACTCTCACCCATAGAGGTATCTAGACAGAGTGTTTCGACCTTGTTTGGGCTCGTCAGCAGAGAATACTCTGTGGATGAGAACGTGGGCACCTTGCTGGTGGTAAATTAAAAAGCTCAATACCGGACTGGATTCAGGAACCGAAAAAGTTGAAACTGTCTAACGTTCAGTAAGATATGTGTATTAACAAACGCTTAAGTGTATAAAATACGGATGGAGGGCTTAAAAAACGTAAAGCCCTAAAAGTACAGATATTAGAAAAACACATATAAGCCGTCAGCGTCGCTAATACGTGTAAAAGAAGCTTCAGCGTCCCAAAAAAACAAGCTGGAGCTTCTTTTCCACGTATTAGTGCGAAGCTGATGACTTACATGTATTTTTTTAATATCTGTTCCTTTAGGGCTTTAAGATTTTTTTAAGGCTTACATCCGTATTTTATACGCTTAAGCCAGCCTAATCACAGTATAAAATATAGACCAAAACAGAAGCTTTCGCCCAGTCTTACTGAGCATTCTCAACTGCCAGCACACTCAAGTTCCTCCCTTCAAGCTCCTCCCTTCATGGGTTCACAGTGAGTGTGGTTGTTATATTGATATTTTTTAATGCTCAATTTTAAGCTATAAAAAATTGAAAATCGGTTCTTTGGTTCGATCTTTGGGTGAGAGCAAAATTTACCGAACAAGAAGAACAACAATACTTGTGGTCACATTAAAATAGCGTTTAAAAGGCCGAACACCTCTATGTTTTAAGCTTTAAAATTTGAGCATCGGTTCATTGGTTCGATCTTCAGGTGTAGTACAGCTGTTACGGGCCAGAATTTGAGCTAATCATGAACATCGAGCTAAAAGCCATGACATTTGGTACATAAGTCAATTCTTAGCTTATAAATCGAGCTAGCAATGGAATCCCTCGAGATACCCCCCCTAAGGTTCCTTTCTGTCCCCCATCACACTCACCGAGGTTATTGATCTTGCTGATCGCGCAAAAATATGAATTGGTACATAACTCATTCTTAGCAGTACAAATGGAACAAGAATTTGTTGATCATCAGCCTCATAGAGAAGACACAGGGAAGCACCGGGGGTGGGTGTATCTCATGGGGTTCCGTATGTAGTTCGATTTCTACTGGAACAATACATGTTTTTAGTACGTTCAGCAAGAATTTGTTGGTCATCGCTGCTTCCTGGGGGTGCCCCGGAGGGGGGGGGGGGATGCTGGGGGAGGCTGTGGCAGTATTGCATGGGGATCCTTGGTTGGTTCAATTTCTACTGCTACTCATAGAAATGGTTCAATGCATGCTTCCAGTACAATCAACAAGAATTTTTCGGGTATTAACTTCACGGAGTGGGAATAGGGGAAAACACTGAGAGGCCTTGGAGTATTTTGCGGGAGTTCCAATGCTAGTTTGATTTTTACTGTTAACAATGATTTGTGTATCATATTTCATTTTTTTAGCACTATCTGCAAGAATTTGTTGGTCAGGCCTCAAGGAGGGAGCCCGGGGCGCCGGCCCCCCCCCAGCGTTGTGGTGCGTTGTAGATTGTCTTGAGGGGTTTCCGTAGGTAGTTCATTTTGTACTACAAATGAATACCGTGAATGACTTGTGTACCAAATTTCATGTTTTTAGCTTGATCTGCAATAATTTGTTGTTCAATCCGCAGGGAGGGGGAGAGGGTAGAATTGGGGGGGGGGGGTATTTCGTGGGGATTCCATGGCTGGTTCGATGTGTACTGATGTGTTCGATGTGTAGCGTGGCTTGTAAAATTATGGAATCTATCATTCGCGACACCTTGCTAAATTTCTTTGACAAGTACTCTATCATCAAAAGCGATCAGTTTGGTTTTCTCCCAGGCAGATCAGCGACACACCAATTGCTGGCTGTACTCGAGAGATGTACGAGCGCGCGGGATCTTGGAATACCATTGGACTTGGTATACTTCGACTTTAAAAAGGCATTTGAGTCAGTCATTCACCGAAAACTCCTCCTGAAATTGGAGGGGTGTGGTATTACCGGTGACCTTGGAAAGTGGCTAGAGTCGTTCCTGGCTGACAGAACTCAACGGGTAATCGTGGACGATACATCCTCGTCCTGGACAAGTGTTCCTAGTGGTGTCCCACAGGGATCTGTCCTGGGCCCAATTCTCTTTCTGATCTACTTAAATGATCTCGACCTTACCGGGGAAAACAGTTTCGGGTATAAATTTGCCGACGATTTGAAAATTGGATCCGAAATTCTATCTGTTGGTTGCAACCGTGCATTGGAGACCGAAATTCTTAAAGTTGTACAGTGGTCCCATACATGGCAACTTCCACTCTCTATCCACAAATGCCACACCCTACGTGTTGGAAACTATGAGCCACAAAATGACTACCTGCTTGCAGATAACTTACTACCAACTTCCACCGAGGTTCGCGACCTCGGTATTTGGCTTTCAAGTGACCTTAAACCATCACTACATTGTAGCAAAATCTGCGCTACAGCCTTTTCACGATCGGCAATCGTTAACAGATGCTTTAAATCAGGAAACATCTCTACAAAGATTTGGGCTTATAAGGTATTTGTTCGACCCCTGCTGGAGTTTGCCACCCCAGTCTGGACCCCTTATTTAGTTCGTGACATTGATTTGCTTGAACGCGTGCAGAGGCGATTCACTAAGGCTCTCCCAGGATTCAGAGATTTTTGCTATGGGGAAAGACTACGCAGGTCTGGCCTCGAAACACTCGAATTTCGTAGACTGAAATTTGACCTCATAATGGTTTACAAGATTCTTCACGGTTTAGTTGGTATCGATCTTCCTCTTTTCGATTTGGCCCCACTAAGCATCAACACCCGTGGTCATGGCTGGAAATTATCATTCCCGGCTTCCCGACTTGACTGTCGCCGAAATTTTTTCTCCGTTCGGACTGTCCCCATTTGGAACGCTCTTCCAGCGGAAGTGGTAGATGCTCCAAATCTAAACTTTTTTAAACGACGTCTCAAGTACCCAGACCTTGTTAAATTTCTTAAGCGTCCAATTCTGACACATTAGTCATTCTTTTTACTAAAATTTTCAAGGACCAGTGTAAGTGGCTCACCACCCTTCTGACCTCCTACCACTCCTGTGGTGAATTGTATATTATTAAGAATGACTCGTGTGTCACAATTCAAGCGTTTCGCTCGATCTGCAATAATTTGTTGGTGAAGAATGCGGAAAGGGGCACAGGGAAGTGCTGGGGGGGGGGGGGGGTTTAGTGAACTTCGTGGGGGGGTTCCATGGGTGGTTTGATTTGTAATGCTAAGAATGGCTCGTGTGACTTTCATGCTTTTAGCTCGATTTGCACGAGTTTGTTGGTAAAACCTCAGTGAGGGGGACACGGGGGCACTTGGGGCCCTTTGAGGGTATTTCGTGGTGGTGGGGGGGGGGGAGGTTCCATAGCTTGTTCGATTTCTACTGCTAAGAATGATTTGAGTACGAAATTTCAAGCTTTTAGCACGATTTACAAAACTTTGTTGGTCAAACCTCAGTGAGGGAGAACCGGGGGTGCTGGAGACATTTGGGGGTATTTCATGGGGATTCCATGGCTTGTTCTATTTGTACTGCTAAGAAGGACTTGTGTAGCAAATTTCAAGCTTTTAGCTCGATTTGCAAGAAGTTGTTGATCAAGCCTCCAAGGAGTGGGCACAGGGTCCTAGGGGGTATATTATGGGGGTTCAATGTTCATGGCTGATTCGATTTACGCTGCTAAAAGATGACTTGTGTACCAAATTTCACATTTTTAGCTTGATCTGCAAGAATTTGTTGCCCAAACCCCAGGGATGGGGCAGAGGGGGTGCTTGTGGGGAGTGCTGGCGCCCTTGTGGATTTTTCATGGGGGGGGGGGGGGCGGCCATGGCTGGTTCGATTTGAACTGCTAATAAAGAACTGTGTACCAAATTTCACGCTTTGAGCAGGATTTGCAAGAATTTGTGTACTCCATCTAATGACTTCTGCCAGTGCTCTTCAATAATAAATGCTCTGCCGACGAGAATACTGCAGTCACATTAAAATCGTCTTCAAAAGGCCCTGGTCGATGTTAATACCTACGTTTTAAGCTATAGAAATTAAAAATCGGTTCATTGGTTCTATCTTTAGGTGAGAGCAAAGCTTCTAGCACATTTGGCTTTCCGTTACAAGAATATTGTAGTTACATTAAAATAGCATGCGAAAGGCCCTAGTCCTTGCCCATACCTACGTTTTAAGCTATAGAACTTGAAAATCGGTTCATTGGTTCGATCTCCGGTGAGGGCAAAGAGTCCCAACAAGAACAAGAACAAGAAATAGCCGTACTGTGGACACCGAACGGTTCGATTGTTGTCATTAAAATTTGCAATGCAGTGAAATAGTTATGACACGACCCCAAATACCGTTGCTCTATATATGTAAATTCTGAGGGAAACTATAGGAGTTCAAAAGTTTGGCGTTTAACATGGAAGTTCATGCTGAGGCTTACATAAGGACCGCTGTCCTTGATAGCGCCCCACACTAGCAGTAGTTTCTGCTGTTTAGCTTGCTGACGAAATTCTGGTTTTGAGCTTGTGAACATTAAAGGGTTTGTGCAACTCACTGGGTTGTCAGCCCTGCACGCGTTCGTTATTTACACAGTCGCATCTTACTATGGACAGGGTAAACAAATGCTTCCATATAGATTAGTGTATTTTAGTCTTGTTTTTGTTTACTTTTTTGCAGCATTTACATTTACCTGAAGCTAATGGTAGCATCAGGAGTTTTCTGGTTTTTGGAGAACATACGATGGATCATGATTCGTTACAAACCACAATCACAGTTTTGGATTATCATCGACATACTATGTGGCGCTCAGGGAGTGTGGCTCTTCGTCATTTATTGCTGCAATTCATCTGTCATGAAGATTCTGAAAGGAGAGATGCAGAAATTCCGCAAGTGACAAACCCCAGTAAGCTACACGATTCCTTCAATGAGCAGTCATATTTCTTCCTGCAAATTACGGGCGAGCACTTTCAAGAGAAAATATGCCTTCTCAATTTTCTAACGACAATTAACCAATTGATATATAGTAAACGGCAGCCACCAGCCAATCATGCCTGCCTATTGCCGATTGAACAACCATAGGGTATTTTATCAGACTAAAGTGTTAGTCTCATCCTTCCATCTTGTATTTATGATCAACTCGTCTGGTATTCTGGCTCCCACTGCATAACAAACGTATGAACGAACTGCCTTTGGTAGGCTTAAACCAAATTCTAAACATATGCGACATACCTGATAGTCAGGTAACACATTATTTGACTTCCAGGCAATGGGTTCTTAATCTTTGGTTACCATTGTGACAGAAGGTCAGTGGTAGCATTAGCCTTCCGCCAAACCGCGTACGCTGCTCTGGTTAGATGACTTTGCATGGTTAGGACTATCAATGCCACTATGTGAAGTTTTGCGGCTAAGGCAACCCAATATATAATATATTGTGCGGTATTTGGATTAACCGGAAATAGTAGAAAATAAATTAATAATAATTGTCGTAAAACTTAGTATTGTTACGGATCATATTCTATTTTAAATCTAAGAACAACATTTTCATTAAAATAAAACACGTATTTACTTTTGTTTGAAGCACCTTGACGGGGGATTAATTTTCGTCCAACACGTTGTCTGCTGTCAAAGTAAGTTACTTTCGGCTTCGGTTAAGTTTGTGATCGAACATTGACTGGCAAAACAAAATTACTTCATTCATGGATGCTGCGGTAGAAAATGCCATTACTGTAAACGCGATATGTACCAGAGAGTGCATCAGGCCACATCTATACACTTCCATCATTTTGTGCACACAGGAATTGTGAATTCAAGCAAGAAACCACTGCCATATTATGCTAGTTGAAGGTTTTATTTTAAAGTTGATGTGTATAGAAGACGGAACATTCTCGTTTCAAATACAACTCTTATAAGGCTTACAAAAATACAAGGTGTACATTAGGCTTATCTTGGAATACGCAAGCCAGGTGCGGTTCCCGCACTTAGTTAAATATATTATCAATATTGAGAAGGTTAAGAGACGTTTTACCAAATTTTTAAAGTAACTGTGTTAGATAGACTGCTGCATGCCAAACTGGAATCCCTTGAGCTGCGATGCCTCAAGGCGACTTAATCTTAACTTTTTTAATCATTCATATTATAAAAGGTTAATTTTGACTTATTAACAAACTTCTTCATGCTTCGCGGGGCATCTATAACAAGAGGGCGCAATTTTAAGTTGTCATTTGCTGGAGCTAGATTAGATTGCCGGAAGTTTTTGTATGCTAATCGTTTGGTGTCAACTTGGAACAGCTTACCTGCTTATTTCGTTAATGCCCCCTCTGTGACTTGGTTCCGACAAAGATTATAAAATTGGTCCTTTCTAAATTTTTACATTGCTTTTCACAATATTATTGTCCTTTTAACTTCAGGCCAGGAATCAGTGGTGCACACAGTGCTGCAGCTAGATTTTTCCAAGGGGGGATGCAAGGGCTTAATTGTGGGCCCCCCTCCGACAAGAATAAATAATGTTGGGACCGCAACTGTGATTTACATATAAACTTATTAGCTACTGAAAGAAGTTTTAAGCATCTAATTCCATATGCATTTTATGTGAGCACTTCTTACATTAAATTCATAGCTTTGCAATTTTTCTAGCCTTTTGACTAGCCCAGTTTCTATCAAGTCACTATCCCTAGAAATTTTGCTTTCATTGGAAAGTGTTGCTATGAAAGACAGTCGCTCCTGAGGGGTCTGGGGGGGGGGGGCGCTGTTAGCACCCCAGCGGGGTCCGGGGCAGAGCCCCGGAAGTCGAAGCATTTTACACTATTTTAGTACCTATTTCAGCCATTTTCTGGCTTCCAGTGAGCACATTTGCAACAAACTGTCTAGCACATTTTAGTAATTTTTCTTATTCGTTCTTCAAGATGGCAGGTTTCGGAAAAAGTTAATTGTGACTAGATCATATTTTTTTTAGACGCTTTCTTTGCGAATTAATTAATCGAGTTCAGTTTAGACTTTCAGGCAATAATGAATTACGATGAAATGCTGTGTGCCTTCTGCCGGAGGCAGAACATTTTTTTTTTTACTCGGCTATCGAAAGATGAAAAATAGTGAAATCGTTTTCTTGGTTTTATCCCAGACGACTAGGCCTAGAAGTATTATTGCAAAATATGTCCATGTTTTATTAGTTTTGTCCAAAACAATCTAACGTGTTACTGGAGACAGTGGCGGATTTAAGGAAGCAGCCTTGGGGTTGGGGGCAAAGCTCTATAAGGCCCCCTGCCTTCCTGAAATTCTGAGGACTTTTTTTGTTTTTTTTTAGCCAGCTGTAACCCACAACGTTCATTGTTATTAGTTCTATTATACTACTGATGCTTGGGGAATGAAGGCCCCTTTTAGAAGGCCCATGAAGCCCCCCCCCCCCCCCCGTTAAATCCGCCCCTGACTGGAGAAAAGCTTCCACATTTGAAATCGACATAGTCCATTATTATTTTTTCTCCCTTGATTTAGGGTATCTTAGGGTTGTTTTTGCCCTCAATTTCGGGACCAGTCTCGTGCTTGGAGGAAAGTTAACTAATTAATTATCTTTCCTCCGAAGTCCCGTGGCTGGGAAGAAAACAGCAGAGAACACGCATTCTGCTACAAACATGCTTGGTAATTTTTAAATGAGCGTTTCCAGCATAAGCAGTAAATTGCAGCCATAAAAACTAACAACCTGATAATTAGGTGGAAGTTCTATTTCAGTTCAGTTTTATTTGGAAAAGTTTTTAGCCATGCCTCTCCCTTATTTTTCGAAAATGGTTTTGCCTTTACCTAAAAAAATTTTTCTCATCACGAATTCGGGTCTCCTACCCTCTGGGCCCGGGTGCCTTGCACCATTTGCACCCCCCCCCCCCCCTCGCCCCTAGTTGCGGCACTGGGTACACAGCCCTTCATTGGACCAGATTTCACTTGTCACGTGAATCAAATTCAAATAATAATAAAGTTCGATCGTAGTTCAAGTATTAAAAATTTTTTTCAATCACTTGTTCCATTCCCTAACTGATAAAAACACCTCACACAAGCACTCGATATTTTTCAGCTTCGAAATGTAACTCTTCATTGAAAAAATGTATCAATAAAAAAGCTATGTTCTCGTGATATTAACTACTGATAAAATCACGTCTGCAATCAAACACAAGTAATCAAAACACAAAATAAAATTATAAATGGGAAGGAATTTCACGAGTATAGTGATTGCTTGTTTTTGATTGCAACTGTACACTACAGGTGCGCACAAAATCATGACCACGATAATATAAAATGTAATATTTAAACACTACAACCGGTATCGAAAAGCGGTTTGTTTTGCTTCAAAGAGACACGCAATTGGTTTTACGACGCTCTGTCTTCGAAACATTTTGACCAGCATGCATCTCGCATGACGTTTGTTTTCCAAAATGGCAGCTGACAGCAGAAAGCGATGCGTGTGATACGGTTAAACCCATATTAAACTGCTGCAAAAGTTCAGAATAGAATATAGTACGTATGGAGAAGTAGCACCATCGAGCAAGTTTATAAAACTGGTTGAACAGTTTAAACGAACGGGAAGTTGGAAATGTTCACGGAAGAACACTCTGTGGAAAGGTGGAATGTTTCTCTGCTGAAAGATGGAGTGTTTCTCTGCTGAAAGTTGTTATGTTTCTCTGCTGAAAGATGCAGAGTTTCTCTGCTGAAAGGTGGAATGTTTCTCCGCTGAAAGTTGGAATGTTTCTCTGCTGAAAGACGGAATGTTTCTCTGCTGAACTGTTTCTCGCACATTTTCAACCATTTCGCATGATACATGTGGTTTCCACTTCTCGACATCTTTAGGACCCTTCCCGTTTGTTTAAACTCTTCAACCTATCATCAAACAAGTTTATGGACTTGTTCGATGATGCTGTTTTTCCATATTCTGTTCCGCACTACCGCTGCACTTTAATACATGATTTAAACTTGTAAAATCATGCCACGCATACTACTTCCTGCTGTGCAGATGCCATTTTGGCAAACGAATGTCATTCAGGTACAAAACTATTTGAGTGGCTCTTTGAAGTAGAAGGGTCCACTTTTCGATACTGTTTGTAGTGTTCGAAGAATACATTTAATAATGTGATCATTAGTTTGTGCTCACCCTGTATTTTTATCTATTGAAAACGCCTGCCAGGAATTTCTAGACGAAAATTTGACTTCACATTAAACAGTTTGCACAACTTATTGGGGTTTGTCGTCCCGGTGTACTTTCAAGATTTACACAGTTGTATCTTTACCGTGGACAGGGTAAAGAAATGCTTCGTAATAGATTAGTGTATTTACTTTTGTTTTTGGTATTTTGCAGCATTTATATTTACCTGTAGCTAATGGAAGCATCTGGCATTTTCTGGGTTTCGTGAATCACGATTCGTTACAAACCACGACCAGTTTTGGATTATCACTGACATAGCATGTGTGGAGCTCAAGGATTGTGGTTCTTCCTCATTTACTGCTGCAATATCGTCTGTCATGAAGACTGAAGGAAAAGATGCAGAGACTCCGCAAGTGATACAACTTCTGCAAGCGTTGTTGTATTTTGGAAAACTTTGTATTTATTTCTGTTGATATGGGTTTGTCGGTTTTATGATACTTCTGAAGAAGTTGCTATACAATATGTATGTACATACTCAGTTATGGATAATAAACCAAGTAAATAAAGCAAAGAGAAACAAAATCTTCATTAATTCACCAGTAGGCTGAAGACGAATAATGTCACAGGCTCCACTCTAAAATCTAGAAGTCAGTAATGTTTAAAGATGCTTACTTAAAAAAGTAAAGTTCATTTAAAGTTCTAGCACATGATGCTCATTGCAATAGGTTATGTACAATTCACGTCTGTAGTATTACAACGCCTAACAGTGCCATTCTATGTAATTTACGAGGTTTCAAAACCGGGACATTTCATTTCTCTACCAACTGCGTCCTTCGTCTGCGTACCATTACTTTGTTGGCGGATTCGTCTAGCCAAACCAACAAACAGACTGCAGATCCATAAACTAAAAAATGTCTTAAAAAGGCAATTTCTAAAGCTAAAGACTTAATTAGTATAAAAAAAACGCTTAAGTGTATAAAATACGGATGTAAGCCTTAAAAAACTTAAAGCTCTAAACGAACATATATTAGAAAAAGACACGTAAGCCATTAGCGTCGCACTAATACGTGCAAAAGAATCTTCAGTATCCTGAAAAAAAAAGTTGGAGCTTCTTCTACTCGTATTAGTGCGACGCTGATGGCTTACATGTTTTTTTCTAATATCTGTTCTTTTAGAGCTTTACGTTTTTTAAGGCTTACATCCGAATTTTATACGCTTACGCATTTTTTTTAATACTAATATCTAATTTTTTTTCTTGTACCAGCAAGAATAACAAAGAAAAGAATATTACAATCACCTTAAAATAACTGTTATAAGAGAGCTGTTTTAATAACAATTTTAATCTATAAATATTGAAAATCGATTCATTGTTTCGATCTCAAGGTGATATCTAAATTTCCCCAAGAAGAAGAAGAACAACAAATGTAGACACGTTAAAAGCGTTCAGAAGGCCCTATGCCTTCTTCATAACTACGTTTTAAGCTATAAAACTTGAGCATTGGTTGATTGGTTCGAGCTCCAGGTGTAGTACAGCTGTTAAGGGCCAGAATTTGGGCTAATCATGTACACCAAGCTAAAAGCCATGAAATTTGGTACACAAGTCATTTCTTAGCTTATAAATCGAGCCAGGGACGTGCACAGGCCCCCGAGAGGGGAGGGGCAAATTTTTTCTGGGACTTTTTTTTTTGGGTGTTTCAACCTCTTTTTACCCCCCTTTTGTAGGACTTTAACCATTTCTGCCCCTCTTTGCACCACTTTCTTAGACGCTGTTGTCCTTTTTTGGAGTTTTTTAGGCTCTTTTACAACACCGCTCCACCGAAAAGGGCACTTTTTTCAGAAAAAAAGGGGCACTTTGCCACGAGGGCAGGGGCTAGAGCCCCTGACCCCCCCCCCCCTGTGTGCACGTCCCTGAATCGAGCTAGCTATGGCAATCCTCGAGATATTTCCTAAGGCACTCTCCTGTACCCCTACTACACTCACGTGTATGAGGTTACTGACCAACAAATTCTTCCTGATCACGCTAAAACATGAATTGGTACACAAGTCATTCTAAGTAGTACAAATCGAACTAGAATTTGTTCGTCATCAGAATTATGGAGAGGGCACAGGGAGAAACTGGGGGGCCTTGGATGTATCTCACGGGGTTCCGTATGTGGTAAAATTTCTACTGCGACAATGCACGTTTCTAATACATTCATCAAGAATTTGTGGGTCATCGAAGCTTCATTGGGATCCAAGGCTGATTCGCTTTCTATTACTGGGAATGAGTGGTGTACCGAAATGCATGCTTTTAGTACGATCAACATGAATTTTCCGGGTATCAGCTTCATGGAGCGGGAATAAGGAGGGGAAGAGCGCTAAGTGGCCTTGGGGGATTTCACGGGAGTTTCACGGGAGCTAGTTTGATTTGTACTGCACCAAATTTCATTCTTTGGAACTATCTACAAGAATTTGTTGGTCAGGCATCAGGGAGGGGCCACAGGGGAAGGGGAGGGACGTTGGGGTGCCTTGGAGAGTATCTCGAGGGCAGGGCCGTAACTACCGGGGGGGGGGGGCAGGAAGGCAATTGCCCTCCCAGAATTTTAGAAGGGGCGTAGAAAACGATACTTGGAATAACGTTTAAAACTGCGAAGTTTCCTTTATTTCGCAGGAAAGTGCTTTTTTTTTTGGTATATCTGTATTTTACTGACACCATTTTAGTGGTCTCAGTGGTTACAGAAATAAAGCGAAACTACAAGCTCTTCATTCAGGCTCGGACTGGCACCCTTAGGCTACCACACTTTCGGCACCCCTTTGGTATAATCTATTTTTTTCTCCTCCTCGCCAAGAAGAAGGAATGGTGGATTCCCTTTCCGCTAAATAACCTTTCCTTTCAGGCAATAATTCCCTTCTCTCTTCTCCCTCCCTTTACTTACGTTTTTAACACATTTTGTAAACTCGCTCCCCTCTCTCAAATCCACTCCAAAATTTGCAATTACTAGCATTACTTGAAATATAAAATACGAATTGAAGAATACACTCCGAAGCCAGAAATGACGACAGATTACGAAAATAAGCAAAGCTTCATGAGCTCGATCCCCGGACTTTGCTTCTGCTTGGGGAGATTAGAGCGCTTCCCTTAACCCCTAGACGGTTGGAGGCACTATCCTGTAAAACGCATGGTGCCCCTCCCCGGTTATTTCGAAAAATGGCACAGGTGCCCTTTCCTACCCAGTCCGATTCCGTCTTCGTTTGCATGAGATCATTTTCGGATTAGTTCAAACAGGAAAAAATATGCAACCAAGAGAGCTAAGGTGAAGGTCGGTACATGAAACGTGCAGATAAGCTCCCCCATAATTCCAATGCAGTGGGGCAGTATGCATAGCCGTTTTACACTGAAGTTTTGGCTACTTTTTTTTTAGCACCACCACCTCCCCGTGATGAAAATAACTGTTACATTGCTGCTATTCAGTCACACAACATTAAAGAACAGCGCCGCTAACCATACCGAAACGAAATGAAAAATCTGCGTTTATAACAGTCAGGAACAAAAAGGGTAAAAAAATGTAACCAAAACCATTGGTTGGATTTTTATGCGGGTCGATGTGAGAATTCAGACCTTTTGTGTTGAAAAATCAGGTTTGTACTATTACATACCGTAGAAGTAAGCAAAATACTGAAATTGCCCCGAATTTTATATCATTCTTCAAGTGTGATATAAAATTATATAAAATTAACTGAACAAAAAACGGCTTCGTCGTTCAGAAAAAAAGGATTAGAGCTCGTATACTCACAGCTGTCAAGGAACACGAATAAAAAACGGATTAGAGTTCACTCGAACGCAACGAATTATAATTTGAACTCCAATTCCAGGTAACAAGGATATGTTTTACTCAATGGTTATGTCAGAAAGTGAACACTGTTTGTATTTGAAATGTTTAATGTTTGTGCATGTGCATGCACTTAATTTGTGTGTTATAGTGGCTTTTTCAAAATTTGTCTGCGTTTTACATCTTAAGTCTGATTCTTGTGAGTGGCTATATATGTATTTTGTGTGTAGTCTGGCATGTGACTCCCACACAAAACGCACACAAAATACAGACATAGCCACTCACACGAAACACACTTAAAATATAAAACAACTAACACAGACAAATTAAAAAAAAAACCTGTATGAAACACAAATTAAGCACACACACACATACACACGCACACAAACATTAAACATTTCAAACACAAACTGCGTTCACTTACTGATATAACAATTACGTGAAAACAGTCATTATCCCTGGAATTGGAGTGGCATTTTCAACTAACAATGGGCACCGACGATCTTATTGTGGTGCCCTGACACGTTAGTCTGCCTCAGGCGTTGAGTATTCGTTGTTGGAGAGTTTCTTCCTACGCCATCGCGAGGATTTAATTGCGATTAAATTCTAGCTGCGACAATGCAAAGGCGCTTTAAGGGCGGATTTACGCAACGACAATTTTTTCGCGCACTAGGTTTTAGTTGGTCAATACTAAATCTGCTGGCTGCTTCTCGCCTTTACCGGAGTATGCGGCTTTCGAGTTGTCCATACGTAGTAACCATAGCAACAGCGCTTACGCAAAGCTTCTCCTCGAGCCTCACGACACGACGTAAGATGCCTGTAACATGACAGCTTCGACATATGAAAAGAAGTCAACAATTTTTACTGCATTACGAAATGACGGACTAATTTCTGAATGTGGCATTGGATGGTTTGTCTTCGATTTGATATCCACGAAATGGACACCATGTTGGATTTTGAATTCTCGCTGTGAGCAGCTATTTATTCTACCATCATCTGATCACTGCTAGAAGCTGTTCTTTGAACGAGAATACCAAATTCTGGAAATAGCTTGAAATGACAACAATGTTGTAGCAATGTCTAAAATTACTGTTGCACTTCGTTCTTTATCCGTGTTCTTATTTATAGTACATTTAAAGGGATATACCTCCCAGCGAAATTTTTATCGATCCTCCACATCAAGTACGGCCCCAAAGGTCTATTTCCTTACCGTTAGTCTTTCCCTTGCTATAAATCCTTTTTGAAATGTGGCGTCTAGGAGATTTTCTGTTGGATATAATGGAACTTTATTTACTAACGAACCGTCACTAAATGATGCATTGCTCGCGTACAATAATCATGACGTTTCATCTCTGTGTGTACATCTACTAATTTTCTAATAATTACCATGAGATCTAAAATTTAGTAGACTAATGCGGTAAAAATTAAAATTAATTATTCCAATACATCGCGAAGCAAAATTATAAGACACTAGCCTAGAAAATTATAAATTGTGATTTTAAAATACGAGAATCATTCCGGTTTGTGACGACACAATTGTTGACTGGATTCTGTCTCGTGTACTATTCCCAAAGCCAACCGAGACAGCAGCTATGCGAGGAACGCAGCTACCACCCCAGCCGACCTTGGCACTGTAATTGCTCGGATGATGATCTGCGCGTAGCTGTAATTTGGCACGCGGAATGTTATAAGGCAGGCCGGGTGTCCCTTTAATCTGTTAGCGTATTTACCACATTCATTACCTAAAAACTGCAAACTAATTTTAAATAAATAATGGTTGACTAGCAAATACCATTCGGTTAGTGAGAAGATTTCTTTGGACTACTAACTGATAGCGTTGTAGTATTCAAGTAAGTTAATGATACGTATCTACCATTGTCCAAAGACCTTGAAAATCCGTCACGAGTGTAAAGGAAAAACAAGATGACAGTAATTAAGCAGTCGAAGAATAAAAATAAGTGTAATTTGTGGGAGGTGATTGTGTGGGTGGTGATTGACTGCTGGTTGCACATTTATACATGTATGTAGGGTGGCCCAAACGTCTGGATAACCCCTCTATCGTTCGAAACCTACTTGCAGGAGGACCACGAAATGCAAATAAATAAGCTGTGGCTCACGGCATGTGTAATGATGGTATTTTAAATGACCTTGGAATCTCCCTTCAAGGTCATCACGATGTCACCTGTTGAACCACACGACGTAAAATAGCGGTGTAAATTAGAAAGCGGCTGGGAAAACCAATGCCAAAGCAAAAAAAACGAGGTTAGTGGTTTGATAGCCTGTAAATCCTGTGATTCTGCCCCGAATTTAATTATGGTTTATGGTTTGGGGTTAGTTGGTTTACGGTTATCTGCAATGTTTTAATTTACACCTTTACTTTACGAAGTCTAGTTCAAAAGTTACCATTGTGATGACCTTTGGGCCAAATATCCAAGCCCAAACATATTGTAGCATCAGGACGGCCCCTTGCCTTTTCCCCTGTCTACCAATCCCCTCCACCACCTCTCACATTTTCCCCTGGCCCCTGCAGCCTCTCCGGTACTCCTATCCCCACCCAACGTCAATTCTTTGCACTGTGTTGCATAAATGAATAAGTGTACTCCAACTCACTATTAGCTACTGCTTACGAAATTAAAACGGCAGGTAACAATTAGGCATAAAAGCTGTTAATTTCGCCTGAAATCCAAAACTAGGCCTAACACATTTTTTACTGGCAATTGTGATGGTTACACTACTTTTAGGTTATATAGCAGAGAGCGCTGTTACATTCTGTACTAGAGGTGTGCGCCTCAATAGTTTCGCCTCAATAGCTGAAGTGTAGAAGACCGGTTATTTAACTTTCGTAATTTTGATATGGTTCACTGTTAACTTATGGGTTTTTGTTTTATCTGTTGTCGGTTCGTACGCAAGGTCACAGACTATGCTCCATCTTGCATTTTTATTACATACGGTACTTTCGACTTATGACATTTATGTAGTTTCTTGATGCATGTCCTTTCGTTATTATAATGCCAAAACAGAAATCATTCCAGCGTAGAGAACGATTGCCACATACCTCAGTATACTGCAGCAATTTTATTTTAAAGCGGCAACTACTTCTGAGATGAATGTTTATGAAACTTTGGTTACGGGGCAGATAGAAAATTGCGCTGTCATGTAAGGAAGAAGACTTCTATCGCTACCTGAAACGATGTACTCTCTCACAAGACTAGTTTTATCAGCATTGGGTTTGTTTTTATTGTGCGATATATTATACTCTCAAAGTAGGGTGGCAGTTCCCTCCATTGAAGAGTACCATAGCCTCTGGAAAAGGTTAAGCAAACCTACTTTAATGGTCAGAATTAAGACTTTCCAAAGGAAAACGAAAGCTCGAAACAGCAAATCACCGCAAATGACATTCACAAAATATAAAGTTAATCCACGATTCCATCAGGTTCGAGGCAAACGCAAGGTTAGGTCCATCCTGGGAAAATCTGCTATCAGTAATTCAAATGCCAGTTGCAGTGCAGTGCTGTTCGGCAATATTACTGTTACTGGAGGGTTCTTCTATAGTGATAGATTCATCAAGTGCAACAAGTGGGATTTCACACCTGACGAGTACATATGCAACAACGGAATGTTACATCTCACAAAGCATAATATGATGTACAATGCTAGTGAATTCATAATAATTCCACGTAGTCAAGCTGCTCTGACTTGTATTCCAGAAGAACTGTCTCCTCACACTGCATATTTAGATTTCGTAGCTGTTGCTGTGTGGTTTATGTCAACTGTTGGGATTGTTCTGTCTATCCTTATACATGGCTTGATAATTATAAGACAAAATCACCATCGTTTGAAACCTTTCATATGCCACAGTCTGTGCCTCTTAGTCTTCTTTGTAACCCTGCTTATTTTCCAGTTTACTGAAAGTGGCTCATGTGAACAGCCCACCTGGACTGTACATCTTCGCAGAGCTTCCGTTACTATTGGTTGTTTCTCAATTATAGCCACTTCAGCTTGGCTGAATGTTATTTCGTTTGATATGTATCGACGTTTCCACCCCATCACTATGTTTCACCAGTTTTCCGTGATAAGTCACAACCAGAAATTCTTTTATCAGTCAGTATACTCATGGGGCATAGCATTACTATGTATGCTCATTGCGTTTGGTTTCACATTTATACCTTATCCTGCATCTGAGGCTTGGGTGTGTCTAAGTCCACTTACCAGCAACATTGTCCAAGTAGGTTTTCTGGCGACTGCTTTTGGAACTTCTGATCTTTTAAATTATGTGGTCTTATTCTTGGTTGTCCGAAACATTTGGAATGCCAAGAAACAAGTTAGTAGCCACAGTATTCACCCAGAAGTATCTTGTGGTCAGGTTTCTGTGTAAGTATGTAATGGATTCCTACCGACAGTTCCGTTTCGTTAATGTGTTTTCAGCTTTTAGGATGGCATTGCATCTTGTAGGAGATCAATCAGACATAAACGTTTTCTGTGGCTTGTATAATTTATAGTTTTGCAGATCCTTTCGTACCAACTCGTATAACTAACGTAGGGTGATGAAGCACCATAATGAGTCATCAAATGAACATTCAAATTCACATGGAAGGCTCGGTGTTAACTTTGTTAAAGTTAGAAAATTATGCTACGATAACATCAGTGCGATAACGAAGTTGCCTTGCGTGTAATCTGTGTGAATTTACCAATGCATAATGATAATTCAAAATCAGTAGAGTAGTCCACGAGGACTCGTCGTCATTCTCACACTGCATGGATACAGAGTACTACACATGTACTGAGTACTATACATATACATGATATACATTATACATTATAGTATACTCTGTATCCATGCAGCACACGAGTGACGACGAGTCATCATGGAGTAGTCCATTAGCATTGTTCAGTGATTTTCATCATACTAAAAAAGGCTTAAAGGTTATTCGACAGCATCTTTGGTACTCTAAGAATAGATACGCAATAAATACAAAAAAAAATTAATCCTAGATTGACCATTGCTGTAATAATTAATTAAATCTACAATGCAGGATTACTAATAATGCAGCATCTGTTATTTTTTTCTAATCTGTCTGCACTCTCTCTTTCTTGTTACATCTGATTCGGTCTTCAAACAGTAGGTTTGTTTTTGCTTCTGAATACTTTGCTTGTATTAAGGGAAAAAAAAGAATGTCCCCTTAGCAGGCAATACAACACTACCTCTTAGGATGGATGCTGGTTTTGGGATTCTGGAATTTCGTCCAAAACAGCATATCCCAGTATTCGACGTCGCCGCATTCATTTTCTTGCAGCTAACCGTTCTTGGAGATGTAAGAATGGTGGATGTCATTTAGCTTCATTTTTGTTAGATCAAAGAATCTTTTGCACAAGAAGACTGTAGACTAACGTCATTTGTCGTAGTGTTTGAGTCAGTGTTAATGAAAAGCATTGAGCTGACGACAGATCCCTGTGATGGCACCACTCTCGATGGTGTTTTGTAAGAAATGGTATTGCCGGCAACGCAGAAACTGATGACTTCCAGTTATGAAATCTGCAGTCCAGTTGAACGCGTGAGAGAAAAAAGAGAAAAAAATACATCTGCAATCAAAAAGAGGTAATGATAACACAAAATATAATCACAAATTTGAATTAAAACTACGAGCATTGTGATTGCTTGTTTTTGATCGCAGGGGGTGTATTTTATTTCTTGGAAAAGCCTGCCAGGAGTTTGCAGGAGAAAATTTAACTTCACATTAAAAGCCTTTTGCAACTCGCTGGGGTTTGTCGGCACTGCATGCTTTCGATATTTACACAGTTATATTTTTACTATGTACAGAGTAAACAAATGTTTCCATATAGATTAGAGCATTTTCCTTTTTTTTTTCTTTTTCACAGCATTTACATTTACCTGAAGCTAATGGTGGCATCGGGAATTTTCAGGGTTTTATCGACCATACGTTGGACCACAAGTCGTTACAAACCACAGTCAGACCTTTGGATTATAATCGACATCCTATGTGGAGCTCAAGGAGTGTGGCTCTTCCTCATTTATTGCTGCAATTCATCTGTCATGAAGATTATTAAAGAAGAGATGCGGAAATTCCGCAAGTGACGAGCCCTTCAATAAGCAGTCAGATTTTTCCCGCAAATTCTGGGGTGGGGCTTTCAATAATTTTCATTATTTCAATACCTTCATAATTTTCTAACAACAATCCTGTAAACAAAAAAAAATTATAGTCAGAAACGGCAGCTAAAGCCAATCATGCCTCCTTAATGCCGATTAAACGATCACTCGGTATTTTATCAGATTAAACTGTCAGCCTCATCCCTCCATCTTGTATTTACGATTGAATCATCTAGTATCCTGGCTTCCACCACATAACAAACATATTATGAAAGAACAGCATTTGGGCGGCCTAAACCAATTTCTAAACATATACAACGTACTTGATGTTTAAGTGACACATCTTTTGACTTCCCGGCGATGGGCACTTAATCTTTAGTTACCATGATCACAGTAGGTCAGCAGCAACATCAGCTTTCCGCCGAAGCACATTCGTCACTCTGAGGAAGTGGCTTTTGTCTGGATATGCCTACCGCCACTACTACGCGAAGTGTGGCAGTCAAGGCAACCCTAATACTTAATGTATTGTCCGGTGCTTGAATAAACCAAAAGTAGTAGAAACTAAATTACTGGAATAATAATTGAAACAAATTAGTATTATTACGGATCATATTCTATTTTAAATCTAAGAAACAACATTAATTAAAAATAAAACACGCATTGACTTTGGTTGAAGTGCCCTGACGGAGAATTAATGTTCGGCCTACAAGTTGGCTGCTGTCGTTGGTGAGTTTACTTTCGGTTTTGGTTAAGTTCGTATGATGGATCGTTGGCGAAACAAAACTACTTTATTCATGGATGCGGCAGTACAAATTACTATTCCTGTAAATACTAAACAAATCAGTTAGTGGATCCGGTAACAATTTGTACGCTTTCATCATTTCTTGCACGTAGGAATAATTGTGAAGTCATGCAAGAACTTCCATATTATGCAAGTTGAAGTTTTTATTTTAAAGCTATGTTTATAAGAGATGGTATATTCTCGTTTCAAATACAACTCGAGCGTATAGTTTAATTATCGATACAGTTTCTCAACCACTCGTTACATTCTCAAGCTGATAAAATCACCATACGCAAGCGCTCGGTATTTTTTCAGCCTCGGAATGTCACTCCGTATTGAGAAAATTTATCGATTAAAAAAAAACTCTCTCGTGATATTACTACTTATAAAACTACATCTGCTGTCAAATACAAGTAATCACAACACAAAATAAAATCATACATTGAAAGGAATTCTATGAATGTATGATTGCTTTTTTTTTATTGCAACTGTACAGGATAAGCACAAAATAATGACCACAATAGAAAAAATGTTTCATTTAAATATTACGAACAGTATCGAAAAGCGAGTCTCTCTGAATTCATCTCTCATCTCATCTCTCATCTCATCTCTCAATTCCTTGTAAAAGAAAGCAGAGTCCCACAGCATGACTGTTTTTTGTTGCATTCATAGTGTGAGTTATTCTATTAAGAACAAAATTAATATTTTCTAACGACCCATACTTATTGATTCATAAATTATTCATAAATTATTATTGTTGTTATAATCAGGGCGGTAGCTTAGCCCCCTTGGTTCTCTATAGGCAAACCAACTGACCAGATACTCCCAACCCACTTTCCAAGGCTAACCAAGTGAACGTCCTCGGCCCCAACTGTCTACTACAAGAAAAAACACTTTTCATGAATGTTATAATTGAGGCTTACAATCTAACTATTATATAACATAAATTATATAACTTGTGTTCCACACCATCCGTTAAATATATATTTCTGCTCCAGCACCACACAGCAACCACTTCCACGGTACCATGCAAAGAAGTTAACATCACCTTATTCACCTATACAATGCAGTTTTACACTGTAAATTACGGACGGCTGGGTTACACTTACCTTCTGAGTTTTGATTAGGAAGATTGCTGTCCGGTCGGTTCATCTACGGCCTTGGTTCATCCAGATTCATCAGTGGATCACTTAGTCGAGCTCGAACAGAATGGCCAATGGCCCTAGAGACATAGAAATGGGTTAGTTGCTGGTTGAATACCATACATTTTCGATTCTAGAGCGCGCGTGTGTGCGTGACCGAGTCTATGCCTTTAAGACTTAATGCTCTACAAAGCAAGACGCAAGTACAGTGAAGTGCCTCTATATGAACTTTTCCTATAATTTGTGTGCAACTCCATCTGTTAAATAATATATTTGTGATTTACAACCCACTTCCATGCCCGGTTACACGGTTGGCATTTGGTGCGATGCGCAAGGAAGGCAGCGCTCTAGGCATGTTTGCCTTACTCTTCCTACAGCCCTGGTTATGAGTTTTGACGAAGGCATACAAAACCTGAACTACTGAATGTATTACAACAATAGTACTGTGTGGCTTGTTTTAAATTAGTGGGTGAAGATAAGAGCTTATGAATGTATACACGTCCTTACGTGCTCTCTTTTATGTCGCTCCTGGTGAAGACCGTTGTTGATGGACAAATTCAAACAACAAGCCATCTTCTGAATATTCATGTTTTTTTTTAAACATGCATATAAAAAACATGGAATGTCACATGTTGAGATTTATGGGTGACCCGCCAGTTACTGTGTATACAATTAGAGCTGCTAACAACTGTGTTTATATTTGAATGCAAAGGAGTCATTACAAAGGCGGATCTTATTTTAATATTGACTTATACCATGCTATTTATTTTCAAGTGGAAAGTTATTTGTCTATGCATCCTGTTAGCTGACGCACTGATGGAACTGCGAAAACAATCGGTACTCAGGCAGAAGTAGAAATATCATACGAGTCAGTTTTTACAAGGCAGATACTTTCAACATCTGTTGAATACCTACAAACCTAGTGTTCTGGTATGCAAAAGTGATGATCCAACTACACACTCTCGTTGTTTTCGTAGTGTGCTTTGTGGTAGTTTCAAACTTAGGTTGTCTAAATCTGGGTGTCATCACAATGAGCTCACCTGCAACTAATTGTAGATTAGCAAGAATATGCAAAGGCAAAGGCAATGCAACATCACTGTACTTTAAAAGAAGAATCATGGACCCCAAATCGAATTCTTCAGCCATGTTTTCACCGAATACGTCATCTGATGAGAACACAAACACATATTGTTCCATAGAAGATAAATTGGTTTATCACGGTATGAACAATTCATATTACGAGGTAGCATCTGCGGCCCACAAATGTTGGAGTTTCAAGGACAAATTTGTGACATGTTCAAAATGGATCTTGCTCTTAGAGGAGTATGAATGTCATGACAACAAATTGTGGGTTGCAAGTCAAAATAATTCGTACAAACTAGGGGAATACTTTATAAACCCCACCACACACGCTGTGTATTTGTGTATTCCCGACGAACTTTTTCCTGAACTCTCCTTCTTGGACTACGTAAGTTTTTCTGTTTGGATTGTGTCTGTCTTTGCGTTAGCAATATCAGTAGCCATCCATGGATCTTTTCTTCGACATCAACACAACGTAAGAGCCATGATATGCCACAAACTAAGCTTAATGATTGTGTACGTCGCATTAACCCTTGGGAACTGCAAATATTTCGAAAAGGATTACGGCGTATTGGCAAGTCTCGGGTATTACGGCTTAAGAGCAGCCTTCTCTTGGCTCAATGTCATTTCACTCAATCTTTGGCGAAAATTTCATCCAGTGACAATGTTTCGACGCTCATCACTTTCGCCGGCAACGGTCAAGTTCCTTGCGCAGTCGTTGTATGCGTGGGGACTACCAGCCGTCTGTATGCTAGTTTCATACAGCTTGAATTTCACCAACTTACCCGTGTTGCCGGTTTGGGAATCAAGAGGCCCTTTTTTTCACAACGTCGCTCAAATCAGTGTCATGCTGTCCTTCATTGGAATTGTTGCAACTGTAAACTTAATTTTGTTCATACTTATCGTGAAGAACATGGATACTCTGAGGAAAAATAGACCGATTGAGTCTAGCGATCGAACGGGAACGGATCATAATTTGTAAGTATCGTGTTGTCCAACGGGTGAAGAATAGGATGCTTTGTTGACTAAAAAATGAGTGAAGATTATGGATCGACTCGATAAATTTGCATCCTTGGCGCATTTATTAAAAAATGCAATATTTCTGCCCACATATGCGGGGCCGTTATCAAACAAAACACAGAGTAAAAGAGAGAGGTTAAACACTTAACCACCGCCGGCCACCATTTCACCGGTAAACTGGTGGCAGATGGTGGTTAGGTGCTTAACCTCTCCTTCTTCTACCCTGTGTTTATGTGCCTGATGACGCCCCCCCCACTCATCTTCACTCATTTTTTTATCGTGTTGTCATATAAATCTTAACTCCCTCTATTTGCCCGCACGTGCGTGTTAGGGTGAATGATAGAAATAAGCCCAAATGCGAAATACAAGCTTTTTTGATGAAACCCGAGCAAAACAACCAAATCACAGCCCTCTGGTTAAGGCATTGGCCTGTGAACCATGAGGAGACGTAATCACATCTTGCAACTGACCATGGAACTTTAAACAACAACCCTTCTGGGGACCTGACTGGGAGTCGAGGGGCTAATATTATGTTGAAAAATATTTTCACGGCAGGCACAGTTTGGTATTAAACAATAATTAGCGGATATAAGTGGGACCAGCAGCTTAAAAAGGGTTCTGTTAGAAACGATGAATGTTCAACAGTATTAAAGCTCTGTTCTAGCATTCGACCGATTAGAGCACTCAGCTCTGCAAATTGTTTTTGCTACAAAAATGCATTTTAGTTCAAGAGAAATTTAGAAAGGCTGGATTTTCATGTGATGAATGTTTTGTGTTAACATGGCTGATTTAGAATCGTGAAGTTACTACGGCTTTAAATGGTTTCTTTCAAGAGCTTGGGCATTGTATGATATTTCGGCATTGTATGGCATTATCTGCCGAATTTGTTTTCATCCGGTTTACGTAACAAAACTGTATATCGTCTGAATGATATCATCGCAATTAATGCTTCCACAAAACTGAACTGAGCTATAAATAAATAAATAAATAAATAAATAAATAAATAAATAAATAAATAAATAAATAAATAAAT
>JAHWFP010244369.1:0-12869 GCA_023313725.1 Lithobius niger
TAATAGTTTGAAAGGAATTGGCTCCTTAGGCTAGAAAACCTAATAGTTTGAAAGGAATTGGCTCCTTAGGCTAGAAAACCTAATCGTTTGAAGGGAATTGGCTCCTTATGCTAGAAAACCAAATCGTTTGAAGGGAATTGGCTCCTTAGGCTAGAAAACCTAATCGTTTGAAGGGAATTGACTCCTTAGGCTAGAAAACCTAATCGTTTGAAGGAAATTGACTCCTTAGGCTAGAAAACCTAATCGCTTGGAGGGAATTGGCTCCTTAGCCTAGAAATCCTACTCGTTTGAAGGTAATTGGCTCCTTAGGCTACAAAACCAAATCATTTGAAGGGCTCTTTAGGTTACATCACCTAATAGTTTGAAGGGAATTGGCTGCTTTGGCTAGAAAACCCAATCGTTTGAAGGGAACTGGTTCCTTAGGCCAGAAAATAGAAAACCTAATCGTTTGAAGGGAATTGGCTTCTTAAGCTAGAAAACCAAATCGTTTGAAGGGAGTTGGCTCCTTATGCTAGAAAACCTAATAGTTTGAAGGGAATTGGATCTCCTCGTTTCTCTGTAGGCCTTTACCTCCAAGTGGGTCTCGTTTCACTGGAGGAGGTCGACTGGTTGTCAGAATCGTTGCCTTCTTGATCGTCAGGGACAGGGACAGGGAAAAAAGGCTTCCACTCATCTTGCATTCTCTTACTCACTAAAGGGATTACTATGCTATAAGCTTATTGGCCGACACCTTTTATTATTATTTAATGGATCTATTTCAATGCTGGCACACCTCTGCGCTCTTGTGTTTTGCAGTGTTTTGCTTTGAATTATAAAAAAAAAAAAATATAACAGCTTGCAAGCTATCCCAGAATTCGCTGCAAAGCAATAATTCTCGTGATAGGCAAAACAATGCATCTATACTGTTACTTTGTTTTACCCGATAACTATGCCGTGACAAAACACTGTAAGTCTAATAATTTACATAATTTTAAATTTAAAAAAATTTGTTACTGAATTAGGGAATATCTTAAAAGACTGCAAGTTTCAAACCAAAGTTGTACCTGCATGGTTTCATTACTGATATAAACGGTTTTTTGTAGAATTTATAAATGATTTTTTCCCTAAAAACTGCACTTTTCAGGTTCAGTCTTTTACCAAAACAGGGCTGCCCTATAACTATCAGCATCAACCCTAACAAGAGCCACAAATTATTATAGAGATCATAACTCGTCCCAATCTACACAATCATGCTAATATTTATAGCTAATTTCGTTTTTTTGTTTATTACTCATGACTGAGGTTAGATAGATAGGTTGTTACAACGGGTAACAAATTGCAGAATACCAAGTTCTTTATAATTTTGTTTTCTTTTATTGTATTAGATTGCCAGCGGAGGAATTCTCGAAAATCAAGCAAATAACGGAAGTTTTAATTCTTTTATGGGAATTTTATTAGTAGCTGAGGTAAGCTAGTTCATTCATTCTGGACAATACGTTGTGTTAATTTTATTAATCGCTGTGTCTTAGTTAAAACTCCAGCGAGGTTTACTACAATGAGAATGCAACATTAATTAATCGGCGAGAACCTTGCTAAAAGGCAGTGAATTTGCTGTTGTTCCGTAGTAAAAATTTCCAATCACAGGTCCCACCGTTTTAATAACTCCAGTTTACCGTTCATTGCGTATTAGTTTTGTAATTAGCTGAACCTGCCCCGTGGATAGTATTTCCAAAACTTGCCTTTTCCTTGTTTTTGGTGCATCCCCAAAAAATAAACTAGGGTAAACTGAATGAAAATTTCAAAACCAGGTCAAACAGGAAAACAATTCTTTATAATAATATTGGAGGGCGGCTAAAAGGAAGGCTAAAAGGAAAACCACTTCACCCCTCCTCACGCCCGCTTTGAAAATGCACTCTCCCACTCTACCTGCATGGAAACAGGAGGCAGGCATGAGTGGTCGATCAACTCAATAAAGGTTCAATCTGACAAGTCGTCGGGCCGAACAATCATTTCTCCTCTCCTCGCGGCCGCATTGTGAATGCGCTCTCCCATTCTACCTGCATGCAAACAGGAGGCTGGCATGAGTGGTCGATCAATCTGACAAGTCGTCGGGAAGAGTGCCGGAAAAATGTCCCTGGAAATGTGTCCGTAAACTTAATTCATGGCCGGCCCCGTGCATAGCACGGTCTTCCTCTAGTGTTCAATATAATAATGGACGGTAAATGCACAGTTTAAGGGGAATGCTCAGTTTATGGTAAATGCCCTCCTTTCAGGTAAATGCACAGTTCGTCCACTTGAAACAACTGGTAGTAAAATGCGTAATAATTACTGAAACTGATTTATCTGCATTATGCGGCAAAGTCCCGTAGCAAAAAAGACAACTCCCAAGCTAAAACGACAAGAACCACCGAAGTTGCAATGAAAACGGCGAGCGTGTCCATTCTTTGGCCAGAAGTTAAAACTGGTACCTTGTTGCCTTGAAAAGTTGAAATTGGCACATTGTTGCCTCGACTAGCAATTTGCTCTGCGCGGGCATCTCAGCGGCAAGTCATAAATGACGTCACTCACGAAGGATAGTTATTTTCCACACGGTACGGATCGCTCAAGCTAAAGCGATAGACTGGGAGTGGTGAGGAGCCTGAACGGAGAATGCCCGCGTGTGGGGCAGTGCGGCTGTTAGCCTTGCTCTTTATAAAATAAAGAGATTGGGGAGGGGGGGGGGGGCAGCAATGCGTCTGTTACCATTAAGCATATGAGGTACGGTTTTTTTCCGAGAGGATGGGAGGAAAGGAGGAGGAGAGGTAGAGGATGGGAGGAAGGAGAGCATTCCAAGAAGCAAAACTGCTTGTCGCATTCAACGTTTAGGCCACACCTACCAAGAACTGGGAAACAACCACGGGCGAAACAAAACCCCGGGCGAAGCCGGGTACAACTGCTACTTTAACATAAACGGGGCCGACTTTATTACGGTGACATTGGAACAGTTAAAGATGCTTTCCTGATTGGAAGGAATTTGTGGTTAGTTGCTGTTTCTAATGTTATACCTTCAGCCGTAGCAAGCATGGCAGCGTGAGTGAGGCACGTAATTTGGGGGGGGGGGGGGGCGGAATATTGTGCGAAACGGGATTCTTCGAAACGAGGACAGCAGCTTTATTTTCTGCGAAACGAGATTCCATGAACGGCAGGGCCGGAAGGATGATAGAAAAAAGTATGTTATTCCTGAATTTTCACCTTCAGGAATCATGTTTTTTTTTCCGCTGTGGAATCTTGAAAGTGGTGGTTCCTCAGATTCCTGAGATGATATTAGGGATTCCTGAGAAAAAGTCGGGCTTCCTAGATTAAAGTCAGGATTAACGATTGGCTTGCTAAAGATTCAGAGGAAGCCCTCGTTTTGTGGTAAAATGTCAAAATGTCACCATGAAAGCATTGCAACAAAATGCCACCCCATATACCTGCAAAACTGCCACCCGTCAAAATGCCATCTTTTTCGTACATCTGTTTCGAGAAGAAATGCTTCCAAAATTATGAATTCCCGTATTAAAGAAGCATTCCTACTTGAAGGAATTTGTAAATTAGTAGTAGCAGTCACATGTATAGGTTGTGTTGTTCGGTCCATGGGTCTTTTCTCGATAGCAGTGACACACACGAGGTTTTACTTTTCCAGAGTCTCCTTGCACAACTCTGCTCCACGCTGCCACCACCCGACTGAAGGAATCGAAACTCAGATTTCTTGTAGCTGAATCAACCAGTTTAATAGCTAGGCCAGGAACGAACTTTAGTTACAGTTGCTCTTACAAATCTGTCCAACATTTCACAGCTGACTACAGTTCACAGATCACTGTTGAACACACAGATCAAAGTCCCTAAGCTCAAGTCTACAGCACTACACCATACTGTATTACTAAGCTGTAGCTAGGAGTTGGAACTAAGATCGAGGGTTACCGGATGTTTCTTGAGTAGCTTTATCATACGTCAACATAGCTCACGTCGATGTAGTGCTTAGAGCGCTTTAAGAACGTCCGTGTAACCACCTAAAACCATTTCAAGTCGCTTTATCTCAAACCCCCTCGTTACGTCGACGTAAGGAGTTGAAGCGTTTTAACAACCTACGTGTACCCACCTAAAACCCATTTTCTACGTCGCTCTAAGGACTGCTTTCCTTTGATTGGTTGAAGCGAGTGCGCTTAAACGTCACGAAGCTAAGGCAGAACCTGTCACTTCCTTAAAACGAAGTCGAAAGCCCAGCTAGTTGAATGGGGACATGGAAATATAGAGAGGTTTGGTTGATGGGGGATTAGATAAACGCGACCCTACATCGACTTAGCAGAAACTTTTGTGTACCCGTTGTCGTTTTAACTCACCCCAACTTGAATGTCCGTGTAACCACATCTCTCCTAAAGCGACGTGAGTTCAAGTCGACATAACGTAAAGCGACGTAAGATAAAGCGACTTAAGAAACCTTCGTGTACCCTCGATCACAGATCAGAGTCCCTAAGTTCTGCGACTAAAGTCTACAGCACTTCACCATACTACTTACCAGATCACTTAGCCTAGCTAGGGGTTGAAACTAAGTCTGTTTCATCTGAAACCCGAGCATAGACTAATTCCACAACACGTTTGCTCACAATTCCCCGAGTTTGGATGTTTCACGTTTATTGGATTAGGAAAATCTCAACGAGATCTCGTGCCAGAAGCACCACACGTCGTTTAAGTTCAGAAACGGACGTTAAGCTCGTTCACGCCATCAACGGTCTAGAAGTCCTATTTGTAACAATCTTACAACAAAGTCGAATTCGAACGAGAATCCATCCTCGGTTCACTCTGGCAAGTGATAACATGAAAGTATCAAACAAGCAAAAGACGATAATTACAGCAATTCGAAGGGAAGTCGCTTGATCGAAACATTTTGGAGTAATAGAAAATTACAACGGATAACTCACCATAAAGGGGAGCTTCTCTTGTAAGCTGCAATGCAAAGCAGTCTGTTATAAGTCTACGTACGTCACAAGCTGAACGAGCGCGGTAGGCACGCAGTTACGCAGTCGAAAGGAAGTATTTTTTGTAGAAAATTTCAGGCAAGTTGCTTTTATACTCCATCGCTATAGCCATCCTTTGCTGTGCTCACTTCAGGTAGTAGGGTTGAATGGTTGTGTCGCTAGGCTAATGCCCCTGTTCCCTAACGAGTTATTACGCAAAACATATGTCACAGAACACATTGTGGTGATAATGGAAAGTTCCCGGAAAAGATTGATTTGTCTTTAAAACCATTTTATAGGAAGGCTTACACTGATTTCACACTCCTAAATTCGTCTTGGGCCAGCGCGCAACAGCCTGGCTGCCATGCCAAAGCATACTAAAGAAAATTGGAAATTAGCCAACAGCGAAAATCATACACTAGAAATAACGTAGTTCAGTAAGCCACCTTTATGAACTTACGTTTCGTCGGAGTGGCATGACCCGGATTCGAACCGGCTACCCAGTTCGCCCCCAGATCACTTGCATAGCGCCTTAATCGCTATGGCCACATCCTCCACTGACATAAAGATAACTCACTGAACCCGTTATTAAGGTCACAACGTGACCAGGGCTACATTCGATCAGAGTTCACTCGGCCATAGACAATGGAGAGGGAATAAAAATCATACACTCACAAGGCTCAGTAGAGAAGAAATAAATAAAACAATTTCTGCCTATTTATGTCTATTTATGCCAAAGCATACTGGCATGCACCGAAGTGGGCCAACTGATAATTCTCACGTATTATCATTCTGCGATCGCAAAAGAAACCTTTCTTCCTCGTCCGCTGCCCTACGCAATCCTTTTGTTGTGGCATATGCACCACTCACTGATCTCACGAGACCGACCAAACATGGCCGTTAAGAAATTTTAAATGTGAAATTGGAGATGAACTGGCCCGGGCTCGATTTCAATCAGCCTTGATCAGCTCGCACCCAAAGTGCGACGAATTTAGTAGTGTGGAATTGGTAGTAGTAAACGCTAAATTTGTGATCACGCATACTATAACAAATTTCAGTTTAATAGTAAAATATTCTTTAAAAATACGGCATTTTGACAGGTGGCGTTTTCAGGGAGGGGGTGACGTTTTACCGTGGTGGCGTTCTGATGGTTGCATTTTGTTGCAGTGGTATTTTTAAGTGAATTTGTTTTGTCCAGGTAAAACTAGGGCCGGGCTGCTAGCCCGTGGCCACTAGTCTGTTACTAACTTCACACTACTAAATTCGTCTCGCGCTCGGCACGTACGGTCAGGGCTGAATGAGGGATAGCCCAGGCCAGGTCGCTTTCTCAATAATAGTGATTTCACATGGAATAATGTTTGCGTGCCATACCATGCCGCGCTCGCGGATTTCACACGGAATAATGTTTGCGTGCCGTGCCGTCCCATGCCGCACGCAAGCGAGCCACGACGGCCGCCACGCAACAAGCAGCCTGCCTGGAATGGTACGGGCTGGCGCTGCTCGGCACGCTTTCATTATTCCATCTGAAATCCGAACGCATGCCGTGCCGCGCTGCTGAAAATGCTAACAAAGCTTCACTGTAGTTAAAAATTTCCCGCCACCAGTTGTTGTCAAAACAAAGAAGGCCGACAACGGCCGCTTGTAATTAAACCATCTGAAATCAAGTCGTGCTGGCCCTTCAGAATCTGCTAAAGGAGGCTTGCAACTTCCCAGCACCAGCCCCAGCCCCAGCCCCAGCCCGAGCAGCCCGGGCAGCCCCAGCCAGAGACGAATTATTCTATGTGGAATCACTATTACAATTCGTGGCAGCCGTGTTGAACCCATCTCGCCGTAGGCGTGAGTGGTGCTGTACTTATCCACAGCAAAAGGATTGCATAGGGAACAACACGTTGAAGAAGGGGCTTCTGTGCTGGAGAAGATCATACGTGCGGATTATTCGCTAGCCCGTTTCCACCGATAAAAAACTTATGGCCAAGTTGGCTCGTAAACAAGCGGCTGGCAAGCGCCGGCCCTACACGAAATTAGCAACGTGAAATGATTAGCGTGCACCTGGCTCTAGAAGAATTTAGTAATGTGAAATCACTATACAAGGTGTCCCAGATATATACTGACAAACTTTGGGTGGTTACAGGGGACAAGGAAACAAGCAACTTTTGCTAATAAACCCATGTCCGCAAATTAACTGTTACCGATGTAAAGTTTGCATTGTTAATGCAGCAATGACAAAAATATCAGAGACACCGAAATACATCAAGACACAATGTGGTACACATTCAGAGTGGTTTATGTGCTGTGCAATGGTGCAGTATCAAACCCATTATGTTCGCCTGAAGGGGCACTTGTTCCCTATGACCACTTAAAGTTTGTTAGTATATTTCCGGGACACCCTGTATATTTCCGGGACACCATGCTCCTTAACCGCTGCTCAAACGCCAGAAGCTGTGACACGCTGTTCGCGAATTAGCTTTGTTATGTGTGTTGCCGTAATCAAATAAGTTTGAAAACTAAAGCAACGCCATCACACATATGGGCTTAAAATAATGCTGTGTAAGATGAAATACCAAAACACTGCTTTACAATTTAATTTTTTTTTTTCAGAATATGAACCCGTATTTGCAAAACGTATTCACCAACAACAACTTGAATCCCAACAATTTTCAAAATGTGGGAGGATTTGGCAATAACTTCGGACTTGGCGGAGGATTTGGAAATTCTTTTGGTCCCATTCCTTTTGCAACTTAAGGTTATGTGTTTTTGTAAAAAAAAAAAAAAAGTAGGTCAAGGTATTGACTTGAGAATTTATAGTGCATTTATTTAGCGTTTTACAAAGGAATTTTAGCGTTTTTAGGCCTCTAAATTATATTTATTTTTGTAAAAACTTTAGTAATTTTAAACTGCGTTGCATTGAAAAAACATCGCCACTAGTCTTTCGGCCTTAAATTGGTTTCAAATTCAGATTAAACGTAGTTTATATCAAAAATTGTTTCTCGAATCTAAAAATAAATACTTGTAAACACACCAGAATTAAATGGATTACGCCATAACTACTCCATAACCACTTCATAACTACACCAAAACTACTCCATAACTACTCCATAATTACTTCAGGTATGCCATAATTACCTCATTTTACAAATAAAATTCCGCTCTTCCCAGCCAAGACGAATCATCCCAAACACAAATATCACAAATAAAAAACAATTTAATTTTCAGCAAAATTTTTTTTCCCTTGGTCACAATAAAATCATGAAAAAAACAGAATTAAAAGTCCGAAAACCAAATTGTGTTTCATTTTTGATGCACTTCGTTTTCGTCTTAGGCGGCAGGAGCGGAATTTTATTTGTACACCTCATCCACCACAAATTAATTTATGTTTTACCTTATTTTATTAAGCGTAACACTAAACACTGTACGCACTTCAAGCAGATGATAACGTTAAATAAATGATCCAGTTTTATTAATTTTCTCTTGTCTACCTTGTCAAGGAAATAAATCGATTTATTTTATTTGTGTATTTCATGTGAACTAAAATTAAACAAACATTCTGTTCTTTAAAAACAACTTTGAATATTTCTTATTTGTTTTCTTTAGTACTGTGTAAGGTTGATTTTAGTTTTTTAGTCTTATTTGGTCTGAACCCCAACGAAACGAATTGACTAAAAAAATACGAGAGTCTTGACTAATTTATTAAACACAACATAGAAACTAGGCCATTACCCCGCCCGTTACATGGTCGGTTTTATAGAGTATTGTTGGGATTTCCTGTTTGTGACCGGAAGTGGTTAACGCTCGCTACAACCCTTTGAACCCATTGTGACATTACTGCATCTG
This sequence comes from Lithobius niger, assembly GCA_023313725.1. Classification (NCBI taxonomy): domain Eukaryota; kingdom Metazoa; phylum Arthropoda; class Chilopoda; order Lithobiomorpha; family Lithobiidae; genus Lithobius; species Lithobius niger. The sequence continues at coordinate 8,787 of JAHWFP010244369.1, forward strand.
CCAATCTTGTTGAAGATCCTTACAAACTGTTATCAAAATTAAGCGCCGCTGGTATAGCAGTCGCCCATGCTTTCATTAAACCACGCGTCAAGGCTATTTGCCGCGACGCGCGTATCACGTGACTGGGCTAGCCCACTCAGACGGCCCAAGCTCAACTATTCTCTTTCGTCAGCGAGTAACTCATGATGGTACAGATTTAGTTAGATCCAGGGTTAAGAGACGTGAAGCCTAGATCCCGTTTGCATGAAAATAGTGTGACTGAAAAAAAAAAAACATGACGTCATCAGGACCGTTCCTCCTTGTTGAAAACACAGTACGAATCATTACTTATACAGACAATTCTAATGAAAGACACAAACAAACAAAATATTGAAGATTATCGAGACTCCTACTACGGACGGGCGAGATTCAGTTAGTGAAGTTTTTGCTCCCAAACCAATCCTCGAAGCAGATGACGCTTGGTTTTTCGAAGCCAACAAAAAGGTTTGTTTTAACTAGCCAGTGGTTTTTAACGAAATTAATGAATAATTATGAAATATCTGATCGCTCAATCTTTACTGAACGTTAAATTACACATTATTAAAACAAAACGACAAATTCTTACCAGATTACCCGAGACGAGAGCTGTAGCTGACGTCGTTGCGTTGAAACGAAAACAATGGCATGCGTTTACGATGGTCACTTGTGACGGTGCTCTTCCTACTGATAACAAACGTTGCGATTTTCAGTCGCATTGTCGATTGTATACTGGTAGGTTATTGCACTTTAAAATAATTTAAGCAATTGGAGTGATCCGGCTTACGTTTGACTGCTAGGCTTGTCGTTGCGTACTCGTTCGTTTGTTAGGCCAATTTTGTGTCGATTCATCGGAAAAATCAAAAGCCAATGAGATGCAAGAATCAGTAAAATGTCGCGAAAAATGGGAGCAGAAACATCAGACGCGTTTGAAGTATGCAAGGCAGTTCCCAAAATCTCGCACGGTTTCTCGGGTAACGCGTAATAGTAAGTGGGTCCACCCTATCAAAGCTACGTATAATCCAAGTTCCCAGAATAGGGTAAGGATTATCGAAATTCCCACTGCGGACACACACACATACACACAAACAAATACGCAAATATCACGATCTTAGTTATATAGATTTATTAATAGCTCGTATTTACAATTCAAGATTAATGATTCACAAGTTCTCTATACTCAAGTAATAAATTCATTAATAAAACTTACGACGTTAAAACATTCAATTTCTTGGTTTGTCGCAAATATTGTACTGGCATGTTTGCTGGGGCCAATGGCCAATATTAAGAGTCTTATCTGTCTAATCGTCCATAGGTTAAATTATCTATGGCTTGTTATTTTATTTCCGCTTCCTGCAATCTAGAACCTTCTAGAACTTTCCATTTCCCATAATACCCTTGTTATTATCGCGGTTGTCAGGGGTAACCAAATCGTATTTAAGCAACGGAGCCAGCATGCAAAATTAGTTAGCCTTCAAGCCAGCCACCCGGCTCTTCGACCCCCTGCTAGATCTGCTAGTTAGGGGGATGTTTGGCTAGTTAGTCCCCCCCCCCAACCATAAGTAATAATTTTTTTCCTAAATCTAATCTAATCCTAAAGCTCCCTAACTTTAAATTTGATACAATCTAATTTTCGTGACGTGAGTAAATTAAATACCCTCAAAGTGATTCTTTTAATGTCAAACCAATCAATCACGAAGTGTTTATATAGATCATATCCTTCGTAATGAACAGCCGCCATCTTGGTCACGTTGGAAAGCTGGGATTCCCCGATTGACACGTGTATAGCACGTGATCATTCATCGCGGCAGGGGCCTGTCACAAGTGACGTCACGCAAAGAGAGTCTTGGTCACAGCAAGTTGAAAACAGCTCGGATGACAAGGATTAGCAATAATTCCATTTGGCTCCAATCACGATGAAATCACTTCACATAATAAGGTTCGTTCAAGATAAGTATAAATTCCAAAAATTACGAAATGGTATGAGGAGTAAGGTGTGCTCGTCGACAGGTATGAATCGAATGTTGAAGAAAATGGCTTAGTGTAGAATCACTTCATCACGGCTCGGAGTCTAAGAATCCTCACAAAGGCTAAACGAATCACACATACGGAGTCACGGACGGATAATTAAGATTGAGTTATAAAATAACAATTGTGCAGGGCCAGTACCCAACCAAGTACCCGACCTCCCAGGACAACACAGTCCAAATGCGAACTGTGTTTTTATGTGACTCGACAAGCCTAGCAGTCAAAAAAGAAGAATTCGCGTATTAATTAAGTTACTCAATAAATACCTTTAGTCACAAAACTACAGCCAAGCGCAGTTCCGATCATTTAAGATTTATAACACTGTCATCGACATTTTAATATTAAAAATCAAACTTTACGTTGGTGAGAAAAGAATGAAAAAATGTTCAATAACAAGGGATACCATCAGACGTGTTGCAGTTGAAGTAGGCACTTACATACTTAACCAAAGGCCACCCGAGATATAGCCTCAAAAAAATCCCTCCTCCCTACGAGACTGGAATCTCGTCCTCGTCATACCACTGAGGGAGATGTTGAAAATAGTTTCCTCATTAGGAAACACAATTAAAGTCAAACAACCCTGATGAAGTTAAAACTTCAACCATGAAATGTAATTAACTCCTGTCCTCAAACGGGTATTTCCCCATATATCCACTTTCGTGGAGGTGAAGAACGAATATATTTTTTAATTCCTACGTGTTTTGTAAACACGCCAAGTTAGTCGCACACAGTCTACATTAATAGAAACGAGTTTCAGTACAGCAAGTGTTGTAAAACGGCTATTCAATAATCTCCTCTAATAATCACAGTATTCGACTATAATTGTAAACAAAATGATCGCCTCTATAGTTGCCTGTGTCAAGCTGTTCCAGTAATTTTCCCGCATATCACCACTTTCTGCTTCTTCATGGATGGACCGAGGATCAAGATGGCACCGCCCTGTAGCGATTTGTCGCCTACGTCTTCACTCTTAACGAATTTAGGAGTTGGCTTTTTTTCAACTTTTAATTGCTCGAACCAATTTAAGTTTGCAGACCGTTTGCTAAAGCACTCATGTTAAACTGCCAGCTACGTATTTTTAATGACATTTGCAATTTTTTGACGATTTTGGCAAATTTGTCTATGGGCTGTCCATGCTGCTGCACCCTGTAGTGCCTATTGCAGTTAGGGATTGATGCACTACATTCAAAATCAAAATGGAGGATTCGTACACACACTCAGATGACGCCTTGGGTGTACCCACAACTTCCAACAGTTCCGGGATTTCTGGAACACTGCTGGGGTGACTACTGTATTATAGTGTGTGCGGCCTATCTTGAGTTCTCCGCAGAACGAACACAAATAATCGATTGTACGCTTTCAGTAGCAGAGTGCCTTGTTGATATCCAAGATGGTTACAAAAACAATGGCGGCCATCAATGAAAGCCACCCCTTCCAGGGAGACGTAACCGCTCACAAAATACTTGCAGGACTCAAGATACACCGCGCACACGATAACATCATGTGGCTGGGAGATCATCCGATGCCTTGGCTATTCCTCGTTGTCAAAATGCACTGCAAGATGAAGACGACAACAGTAGTGTGGGCAAAGTTGCTAGTGTTAATGGCTGTGGTGAAAAGTGTCGAGTGTATCACTGCTGAATCGGGTAACACAGTTAACTTAGGTAATATTCCGTCTCCGCCACTTAACGTGGAGGAACGACTGGATGAGTTGGCTGCCAGAATCCAGGTAAACGAGAGTAGGTTCAGACAGCATGTGGATGAATCTTTAGCAAAGTTGCAACACAGGTTTGGTAAGACACTAGATGGTTTTCTAGAACCATTTAATCAAGAAACTGGGTACACGAGAGGCGCACTTACAGTGTAAACTTACAGTACAACAGTGCAGATTCTAAAATTCTCTGCAGGTGTCTGACGAACGTTTGGTAGTTCTTGTGTGAAGTCAAAAACAGGCTTCAAAATTCATTACATGTAGTTAAGACAAAACGTCACGACCAGGGTAACAGTTTTGATTTAAGGTTGAAAGACATTGCAAAAAGC
>JAHWFP010244374.1:9156-20103 GCA_023313725.1 Lithobius niger
ATCATACAATAATTAATAACTTTATTTTTAAACTCTTGTCGTTTAACTGTGAAAAGGCCTATTATGAAATTTATAAAAATGTGACCGATGTTAACACCAATGTATTTTATGTCCAGGTGCGTAATATACGGAAGTTTAAGCTTATACTTAATATGTGTATAGAAGGACTTTTTTGGGTAAAATATTACTGCTATGACTAATATTAAAAATATTAATATTGTTGTTCTTATTACGCTACGCATGCTACTTTTTTACCTCAACCTCCAGCTAATTACAATTCGTTTACTGAAATTTTAAAATAAATCTGCTAAAGCAATCTCCTTACAAGCGAAAGATCCTTGCAGGAATTTATTTTCTGAAAATAGACTTCTAAGTTTTAAGAACCGTTGTATCGACAGAGTTCGTCGCATGCAGCTGATTGTTCTGGGCTTCGCATCGACATGTTGGTTGTAGCTCGCAAGAGAAACTCCCCTCCTTTGGTCATTGGTGCCGGTGCGGATCTGGTACTCCTTCTGCCTGCAGCGCCGTCTCCTGGCGACACTCGGCTTCAACTACTCCGTCCTTCCTTTCCCTGCAAGAACCATAGATTCTAATCATTGGCTTTTAATAATATCTGGACTACAACAGATTGTTTAAACTTGATGTGTTTAACGTTCCTATTCTTGTAACAGAGCAGCGTCATGTGACGTCATATTGGCTATACAAGAGAGATAACTGCAAGGGGCACTAGATTAAAATGGTGGGTTAAACAAAAGCATTTCTAGTCAAGGCAGTGCTTTGAGAGCGGATTTTAATAGGCTTAAAAAAACGTTGTTTTCTCCAATCCCTTATGCTGCTAGTTTGCAATTTGGAAAATAAAGATTCCACTTGCTTAAAAATGTCAGCAACTGCCAACAAATCGACAAAAATCGCGCGTTATAGACCTAAAGAAATCCGCTCTAACAGCATTGGTTTCAGTAAGACGGCCCATCTTTTCCCCCTCCAGTGACCCTTGCGGCTAACCCTGTTGCTGGCTCCAGCATAGAGTTATGTACAATAATACTACGTTGTGTTACTGCTCTATTATGAACACTTGATGAATCTTATGTGCTCGAGCCAATTGTTGCCTACCCGTAACGACCAACTTAGGGGTAGTAACTAATGAAGCCTATTCTGGCATTCCAACCATCAACCTCAATCAATCCTGACGTAGACCATTTTCGTCCTACTAGTTTAGAACCTTTTCCCCCCTTTGACTTACCAGCCCAATTACTCATTAGCATATTTGTGTTTAAAGCCATGAATTTTGTCACCTTCCTTTTAATCCGTACTAATTGGAGGGCGAGCGCATCACCATCAAATTTACCATTAAACCTGGAGCAAAATGGCAGAAAGGTAATTCTTGCCTCAGTTTAATGCTAACTTAAGTGGTCCTGTGTGTCTGCCAACTAAACGTTATCATGCGTTGATACACCTTCAGTCCTACAGGCTTTGGCCAACAACTGTTGTGATGGAACCTAACCAACTAATATTTTAAGACCTTTAAGGAATAACCGTGCATAACTAAGAATGCCCTGTTGGAGGAACTCGCATGGGAAAAGATGCCTTGCATTTGTAATCCCACTTATACTAAACGAAATACCACCATTAATAATTAACCGTCATTTAATTAACTTGCCGTTAATATCCTAAGATTTAAAAAAATTATATTTTGTGTAATGACAAAAATAATGCTAAAAAAATATTTTTATTAAAAAAATCATGTTAAAAAGAGGTAACGTGATGGTATAATTTTAATGATACTAGTTGTTCCCCGGCGTAGGACACGCCGGTCTAGCTGATTCACCTCGGCTGTAATAGTCAGCATTATTGAAGTAATAGTGTTTGTTTCTAATTGTTAGAGCGCATATCCGTTCTCATTGTCGGCCGCTCACCCTTTTTCTTTGCTACCGTGCCACGGATGAGCTCGCTCGCCATCCAGCTGATTAGCCGGCATTATTGAAGCTTGCTTTGTTTAATCATGAAAAGTTAGCTCATTAAGCAAAATAGTATATTAACACTGGCGGTAGCCAGTGTTAGTAAGGGTCGACCTAGGACCTCTGTGTTAAACTCTCAACTTCGAGAGCTTATAACTCCGTCAAAAGTAAACATCTTTAAACCAAATTTGGAATCTAGCCTTGACTAGTAAAGGCCTGTCTGCAGTCCAAAAATTGTGAAATTCGGTCCAGTCAAACCAGAGATGCAGACAGGGGACAAATAGACAACTTCTTGTTCAGCTTCTTGTTGTTGTTGTTGTTCTGGGGATACTTTCGTCTGTCCTCTCTACAAGTCAAACCATTTGTCCTATAAAGCTGGTTCTTAGCTCATTTAACAGGTATTGCTCTGTAGATGTGCCCTTTTCATAAGGCCTTTTCTAATTGGTCCAGTGGTTCAGGGGTTACGGAGCTCTAAACCACCAGATTGATTGTTTTACAATTGTTTTAAACATTGTTATTATGCAACAATACCAATTAGCAAACGCCAGCTGCAAGACATAGACTGAAGATTAAAGGATTTGTTTCTATTGTTACCATTGGCGATAGCCAGATTAGTAAGGGTCAGCCTAGGGTCTCTTGTCTTAAACTATCAGCTTTGACCGTCAACTGCACTGCTGCAATTCTAAAAGTAACACGAATTAATAAACAAAAACGGAACGTTAAATGTTTAGAGTAAGGATCTAAAAGTCAAAACCTAGAAGGAACACGGACAAACTTTGACAGTCAGAGTCTAGGTGTAAAATTTTGTCATTAAGAGGCTGGAAAGCATTAGACCCTTACTACACGGTGGTTAGCAATAAATACATTTTGACGAAAAACTGGAAATCCTCCTACAATGACCCAAGTGATGATCAAGTGGTAGTATGGTTATACGTTTCCTGCTTTGCTTTACGTTGGAAATTATTATAAATTTTTCAATTTACTAACATGCCAGCATATTCATAGCAGAGAGCATTATGGTAATCCTATAAATAAATCTACGAAATATAATAAAAAATTCTAAAGCATCAAAAGACAAAATTCCAAACTTTACAAAAAAATTGTGCTATTAAAGTTCCATAACAATATTCTAAGAACAAAGAAAACCTGCTACAACCGTTCATACACACGTTCAGTCCGAAGAGACTAGAACTAATCTAACTACCGGGCAGTAAGGGTCTAATGTTTTCCAGCCTCTTACTGACAAAATTTTTACACCTAGACTCTGACTGTCAAAGTTTGTCCGTGTTCCTTCTAGGTTTTGACTTTTAGATCCTTACTCTAAACATTTAACGTTCCGTTTTTGTTTATTAATATATATATATGTTAATGTTGCTCTGTGCACATAGTCTGGATTCTGTTTGTGCCCGACAGGAAAGCCTAACCACGCGTGCGAGGGGCGAAGCGACTGGCGAAGCCTAACGTCGCGTCGCTCATGTGGATAGTTACACGTGGTGAGACATCCTCTGAACCCAGATTTCTGTGCACATACAAACTCCAGCTTCGTGCTATCTTGATTTTACATTTATTTACATGGAGTGATGGTGATTGTGTCCAATTTTCGGCGGATGTTGGTGTTTTGCTCTGAGCAAATTATTGAGGCTTTCTGCCAATTGGGTAGACACTAGGTATCTCGATGGTGCACGGCCTCACAGTACTAAACACAAAAGCATCCCCAAAGTGGGAATTGTCACCACCTAAAAATAAAAAATTCAGAATTTAAACGCATGTCAGGCGCACGAAAAAGCATGGGTTTGGATGAACCGTAAACTGCTGGTCCAAGCTGAAAGGAGACGAAGGTCTCATGGTCTCAGAGGAAAGTTTTTCGTGCGGCGAAGAAAGGGACGAAAATTTACAGCCGTAAGCCGCGTTTTGAAGGAAGTGAGTGGCGGCGAAGAAACTGTCTCGTTGCCGAGGGCGTTATCGAGGCCCATTCTTGTACCGAGGGCGTTATCGAGGGCCTTTCTTGTACCGAGGGCATCATCGAGGGCCTTTCTTGTACATCCTTGTCGTGGAAAGCGTTAACTGCACTTTAACAAATTAACGTAACATTAGTACGTTGCTTTCGACGTTGATTTACTAAATTTAACAACAAACGATTGAGAAGCACATTGCGTTTAAAACAAAAAATGAAAAACTGGTAAAAAAAAAAGGTTCACCTATAGAACGAATAGGCCTTTCAAAAGAGTGTTATCAGCAACCAAAACATCTGTCAATTTAATCCCACTTTTTAGTTCAAAGATTAAATGAAAAACTTAACCGCTGCTTCTAGCAATGATTACGGTGTTTTTCCAAACCGACTGAAGTCGGTGGGATTTTACCTTGGCGAATTTTAGGTTTATTGATATCACTGCTTTCAGAGGCCACATCATTCTCAACTTGGCGACCCACGAGTTTAAGTTTTTGATAAAACATCACTTTTTTTTTCTTTTTGTATGCATTATTTTATCAGAAGCATTTTCATATTGAAGTGGAGGATACAACCAATTAATTTTTTTATCGCGATATTTTTGGTGTCACACGCCAAATACATGAGAACGAAGATTTTATTTTAGGTAGGTGATGGTACATTTTTTAGTTTGGCATGTTAACATTACAGCCTGAAATGTTCAAGGTCAAGTTGCAACTGTTTCTCATTTAATGTGTTGCACCCCAGTGGTTTTATCTTATTTTAAACTAGCATTGTACCCGGCTTCGCCCGGGGATTTGTTTGACCCGTGGTTGTTTCCCTGTATTTGCTCGGTGCTGCGTGATCGTTCACTGCAATAGTAAATATTTCTTTGTGTAACATCCCTCTTTCCGTCAAATAGTAGGTGTAACATAAGCACTGCCCCACGAACGGGCATTCCCCCCCTCCCCACTCCCAGTAGCGTGCGAAAACTAACTATCCTTCATACATGACGTTATTTAAAACATGGCTTTGCGATGACCGCGAAGAGCAAATTGTTAGTCGAGGCAACAATGAGCCAATTTCAACTTCTTTTCAGGGCAACAACGTCCCAGTTTGAACATCAAGCCAAAGAATTGACACACTCCCACGATTTCATTGTTCCCCTTCCGGGGGTCGTCGTTGCGGTTTCTTCATTTCTGCTATGAGACTTTGGTTTATAATGTAAGATTGTTAATTTGTTTCATGTTTTCAGTTAGATTAATTAAACACGATGGAAAGCCAAATGGCTGAAGAGGGATTAAATAAATACAGATGCAAACCTATATACGTTGCCTTTTGGACTTATATGTCACACTGCCTAAGCGGGGAATTGAACGCACGACCTTTGAAACTAAAGGCGTAAGTTATTCTGCTGAGCCATACTGACTAGTTTCAAAGGTCGTGGGTTCAATTCCTCGTGCATGCAGTCGGACATGTAAGTCCGAAAGGCAGCGTAAATAGGTTTGCATCCGTATTTATTCAGCTATATTGACGCACACAAATTATCGCATATTCGGGGCATGATAATATGCAGTGCCTTGGCACCCTAAAGAGGCCCCAGTGTAAGAACCACGAAGATCTTGTCGAGGGAGGTTGGGCGTATAGAGGAGAAGGTTGAGGAGGAAGAAAACGTATAATTTTGCCGAGTTGTCCCCTTTCTTTTTTTTAAACGCAATCCTGACAACGTTCGTAAGTTTGACACCAGCTGGGCGTAACTGCCATTAATGCAATCGTACCAACGCTTTCCTGTTCCATCCTTCAAGAAAATCGATGGAAACAACAGCCACTCAGTTGGAAATAAAGTGTCAAAGGAGAGAGAGAGAGGAAGAGAAAATGGCAACGTAATCGCGGTCAGCGTAACTTGACGCGCAAATACGACGATGATAGGACTGATGAACGATAGGGGAAAAAGCTGTCGGTTTCTGGCCCAGAATTTTCCTTGTCCGGCGTCACCTACCGGAATAATGGATGACAAAAACACGGATGTTCGATACGGATTTCACAAAATTTGCGATCAGGCTGGTTGGGCACGAAAGAATACATTTAAAGGATTGATGGCGTCAGAGCTTCTGCTTGAGTCAACTAAGAAATGACACGGAAGTAGCAACGATGATGAAAAGCTTGACGTGCCATTGTGACTCCCGGAAGTGAACCTGGGACTTTTCACTGGGACTCCTGTGCACCAGGCCTCTATGCTAATTCGACACTAGGAATTCCCACCATTCCGTAAAGGGGACTTTACAACCTGATGGAAACGAACGCCAATGCACAGCAAACTTGCTTCCCGTCCCCCCTCCCCCACGAAACAGTTCCTTATAACTTTATAAGCCCGCTAAAACTTAAATAAGTGGTTCTTATAGAGAGCAGGCGTGTGTTTTTCTTAGTTTTTTGGTTTCCAGAAACCTTTCGTTCAGTCATAGTAGGAAAACAAAAGTCAGATCATGCATCAACGCCTTTACCAAACTCTTCACCAAATTCTTAAACGGGGTGATCAGTTAAGTTGTGACCCAGCTTGATAGCTAAAGTACTACTGAACGATATGTTATGAAACCTGGGTGACGTGATGGAGGCCAAGAGGGGGCCATTGATAGGACAAGAAATGGATGACCTATTGCCAAATGTTATCAAGATTATTCAACTGCGAACTTCTGAAATATGCATCACACACCATGAGTGTAAATTAGGGATATGTAGGGAACAAAGAGACATTACCATTGCAAAAAAAAAATAATAATAATAAAATAACAGATAGAAAATCGGACTACATTTGCAGGACCTAAGACGCACGTAAAATAGCTACTTTGGACCCCTGAAAGTAGGCGATGCTTCCCAGCACGACGGAGTGTTTGAATGGAATATCATTCAGGGGTCGAAACTAGCCATTTTACGTACGTCATAGGTCCTGAAAATCTGATCCGATTTTTGCTCCTTTCAAATGATTGCCTCGAAACGAATAGAAGGGCGCTCAGAGACGTGTCACAACCAAAAAACTTGTGATCCAAAGAAAGACTTTGATACAATGTTCAATATATGCTTAAACTTTCCATAGGCTTTCATCGCTTTTTGAGTTGTTGAATTTGACGACTGTTTTTTAGGCACGTTTTGCAAAATGATACGCATCTTTTGTCGCCATTCACTCCTTTCGCTTTTTCCGTCTGTGTGTACAGTACACGTCAGTCATGAAATAATGTGAGAACTTATTTTCATGCGTTCCCCTGGAATCAGTTTGTTGTCGTCTGACGTAATTCTATAAGTTGACAGCGATGTTGACAGTGCTAAAGTAGTATAGTGGTCTACAGTGCATTGGAGATCCAATCCAAAGACCTTGGTTCATTTAACGGAGGTTGACATGTAAAATGTTTGTCATTGCTACGGCGTAATTTAAAACACGCGTGTGAAACGAAATCTAAGAAAGATTAGCTTCCATAGTTGCTAATATATCAACTCCAAAGTTGATAACAATATTATCTTATCCTAATTCCAATCCAGGCCATAGCCTGCAGTATTAATAACGAAACTACTGAAAACCCGTGTGAAAACCATTTGAAATCTGCGAAACAAAGATTATAGCTACCCACAATTCCCCTCATGGGTGTGTATAGGGTTTTTACATATCATGCAAACTCATCACAATCGTAACACTAAAACAATACACAATATACCTATATCCCCCCCCCCCCATGTTTGTACAGGTGGTACCCCTAGCATAGTGTCCAGAGTGTGGCGAAACCCTCACAACTCTCCATAAAACAAAACAAAAGCGGCTACAGCGACTGCTAGTCGCACCAGTCTTCTGGCAGTTCCTCCACTTCCAATGTTGAGGCGCACACCTCTATCATGCACTACAACAGCTGTCTGTACTGTACTAATCTAAAAGCAGTAGCCATCACAATTGCCGGTAAAAATGTGTTAGCTTTTAGGCCTATTTTACATTTTAGGCGTAATTGTCAGCTTTTAGGCCTAATTTTAACCAGCAGTTTTAATTTCGTAAGTAGCAGCTAACGGCGATATGGGTTGTATAGTAAGCCTATTCATTTTTGCAACACGGAGCGCCTTCAGGCACACAGTTACAACGTAACGTTGGTACAGTGTTACAACGTAACGCTCAACATAGCCTATATAGATAAGTGGTAGTAGGGAAGTGACGAGAGAACGCTGTTGACGAAGCCAACAGCGACTCGTAATAACTTGACGTTGCCATGGTAACAGGATTTTAAGCCTAATTTTCATTTTTAGGCCTAATTTTAAAAATGCAGTTTTAATTTCGTAAGTAGAAGATAGGCCTAATGGAGAATTTGATTCGACGGTAAGCCTATTCATTCATGAACAATGCGACGAGACTATTTTAAACGAAGCTAAAATCCATTTGTTTTTATTGAGGATTTTAATTAGGATTTTAATTCGACGATCAAATGTTAATATTTAATTTAGTTACATCGAAGAAGTTTATTAGCTATGAGGAAGTAACGATGTTTTAATTTGCCATGGTATTTAACTAACTTCTCACACTGAATCTAACGTTGTAAACAATGGTCGTCAATATCTGGTACCGTTGCTAAGTTGAAAAAAACGACGGACGGACGGACAAAGTCGATGCAATAGTCTTCTCAGCCGGTACGGCTGCATACAGAACACTAAAAATGGGAGAAACGTTGTATACCACAAGGCAGCGCAGTAAATAATATGTATGCGTTTGTTACAGGCATTGTCGGCAGAATGCATCTACAATTAAACTGTAAATCCAAACCGAATTAGAACACTAACACAAATACATAATTCGAGGTTGACAGTTCCTCGTCTTGAATAATACAGGTGCAAATCGACCCTATACCGGAGGCATACCCTGTAATCTGCGTGCATAACGAACTACTGCATAACGAAATTTGATCATTATTATGAAAATTCATTGGAGAAATACGACGCAATATATTAACGGGAGGAACAGCTGGAACAGGTAACATAACATTTGCATTCGCCTGATGTCCCTGAACTGGAATGTTTGCAGGAAAAGGCAAATTTGCTGATAAAGCAACAACAGTCCAATCATCACAATCGTCACTCGAATCGAAAGAAGACATAACTATTGCATTCGCCAAATCATGGCATCCATTGACCAATTATCGGACTGAATGTAAACTGCCTCTAAATAAATCAGACCCATTGCGGCCTTCGTAAAAGTCTTCGTTCCAAGTACAGGTTGCTGGTCACTGGGTTGGATGAAATGTATGCTCGTTGCTGATAATTATATCCCAAATAAATGTGGGAGTGCAGTGACCTAGAATGGTCCTCGTTTTGTGTTATCAACATGCAAATATACGAGACGTCCGAGCTGTCGATTCTTAAACATTTATGGTACTCTACCATACCACCTTTCCAAAGGAGTCGACCCAGAAGGAGGTTGACACAGCATGATTGTTTTTTGGGGGTTTCATGGAAACCATCCGAAGGTTTCTTAGGTTTTCAGATTTTCTCAGAATTTTGAAGAGATGCATAATTATTAGGGTGGTTCAAAAAAATGCTATTTTTAAAATTTCAAATCGTAATAATGTGTTAAAGTTGGTCTTCGCACTCCTAATCACTATCCCTAAAGGAAAAATCTATATAATAATATCGGAGGCCGGCTAAAAGGAAAACTAAAAGGAAAACCACTTCTCCCCTCCTCGCGCCCGCATTGAAAATGCACTCTCCCACTCCACCTGCATGGAAACAGGAGGGCAGGCATGAGTGGTCGATCAACTCAATAAAGGGTCAATATGACAAGTCGTCGGGCCGAACAATCACTTCTCCCCTCCTCGCGCCCGCATTGCAAATGCGCTCTCCCATTCTACCTGCATGCAAACAGGAGGCAGGCATGAGTGTTGTCAGATTGATCAACCACTCATGCCTGGCTCCTGTGCCGGAAAAATGTCACGGGAAAATGTCGCGGGAAATGTATCCCGGGAAATGTGACCGGCCCCGTGCATGGCACGGGCTTCCTCTAGTTTCTAAAATAATTTTTTAGCTGCTCACCTGGGCCTAAAGTTTACATTATAAGTCAATGAAAAGAATCGCTAATTCTGAAAAAAATATTTTTTTACTATTTTAAAATACAGCTTTTCACATTATCTAATTTGGTACTCACAGAGACCATTAAAAGAAGCCAGAATTAAATTTAAAAAAAATTTATTTTGTCCTTAAACTTCGTTTTAATTCAAGGCATAAAATCGACAAGAATGCCTTTTTTCCCTATTTTGATGGCCGATAATTTGCATCGTTTTTTGGTCGTTTTTTGATTGTGACTTCAATTTTGGTGGTTTCTGAGAGAACAAAATGAGATAATGTAAAACGCAATATTTTAAACTAGTCAAAAATCACTTTTGCAGAATTAGCGATTTTTCTCACTGACTTATAATGTTAAACTTTAGGCCCAGGTGGGCACCTCAAAAAATTATTTTAAACATTTTTCCTGTAGGGATAGTGATTAGGAGGTCGAAGACCAACTTTTCCACAATATTACGATTTGAAATTTTAAAAAACATTTTTTTGATCCACCCTGATAATAATAATATTATTATTTGTGGGGTTTTCGAGCGTGTGGGCGTATATACACATTCACAACCATCACCACTAGCTCATATTTATTGATACGAATCTTCAATGATTAATATCGTCATACATAACTATTTGGATCGATTCACATCATGGATATAACTAGGGCCGTCGTCATTATCGCTGTCAACATAATGGAGCAGGCTCCGCGTTGTTTGCTGTTTGGATGTTTGGCTAAAAAGGGTCGGCCTTTGAAAGTAGTGATATCGTTCCACCAGGCAAAGGCGGCCAATGTATAGCTGTTAGCTACTTAGTTGAAGAGAGTATCATGAAAACGGTATTGATGCATCTTTATCTTTGTAAATGTGGATACTCATCCTTAACTTTTAGTTTTTTTTTTATTCCTGCACCTTTTCCCTTACATTTTCCACAATTTGAATTTCGGGCACGTTGGGATTTAACCTCAACATGACAAAATTATTAAGGCTGGGCTGA
>JAHWFP010244378.1:0-20325 GCA_023313725.1 Lithobius niger
GAAACGGAATTGCTGATTCACTCTAACGTATATAAATGTTGCAAAGGCTATTTCGCGCAGGATGCTCGAAATTAGTCAGAAGGAATGTCCTTTTAATCCCACCGAGTAATAGTTCGGAGGTTAAAATAAAAAAAAATATGAAAATTGCTTACTACGCAATTTTCAGGTATTTCATTTAGCGTCTGAAGTCATGTCTGTAGGTTTAACTTGGTGAAAGAGCGTGGTCTTTTTGATATCACGACTTTAAACAGCTGAAAAGCATGGCGGGAATCCTTAACAAGTTTTGTTTTGGAGACACATCACATATTTTTGGTCCAAACTGATGCAATCCATTTTTCTGAGCAAATTACGAGGAAAAGGCGAAAATCTAGTTTTACGATCCCCTCTTTTTTTTTCTTTTTCTTTTGGCTTTAGTAGCCTACGTTTCCATCACGTGAACGTAAAACTTCAGCACCTTGGTATCATGACACTTTACAGGAAAGCTTATTGACATTCCTTTGTAGTTTCCAAACTAGCATCAAAAGGTACGAAAATTGCAGAATGTCTCCTTGTTTCAACCTAAAGTCATCCTTATAACCTTACTATAGCCGAAGCCTGTCCTATGCACGGGTGGTGTTTAATGCACCGTTTGCTCTCTCGTGCGTTTGTTGCGCAAGGCGTGAATCCCGTCAATGTGTTTTTGCGCACACTGGCTAACAAGCGCTGACTTTTGTTCGATTCGCTCACTCAACCAGCGCTTCCTCTCAGCCAGACGCCATGCACTTGCATATGAATATTTCCACCGGAAATAAAAGAAATAAGCGTTTAGTCTGCGGGTTATGTCATTATTTTTCTGGGAGAGGCACCCGGTAGTTAACCTAGTTTCACTAATCCTTTATTTTAATCGTCGACAACGACAGAACCTTTAGCAAACGGTTAATTCCTCATGCTGCGCGGTGTGGCTTGGCCCGGCGTCACCCAGCACCACCCTCCATTCTGGATTCTGGCCAGAAATTCAATAGCTTTTTTAAGCCTTTAATTTTATATCCAGCTGTTTAATAAGGTGCATACTATACCTGAAGCATTGTTGTATCCATTACAAAGTTTTCAGTTTCTTGCCAATAATCATTCCATGTACAATCATTGAATACCCTCATTATTAGTACTGATTGTTGTTAAGTAGCCACCAGCCATTCTGCATTTTTTGTGCAGGCTAGTGGCTCGAGTGGCCGTTTTGTCCGTTTAGTTCTATAACACTGGCCATTATTTATCAATGTGGATGAAGAATGCCTAAGTACCGAGTGCCCATTTGGCTTTCCACATCTCTTTGATTCAGTGGCAATGTAAGGTCAAATAAACGCCTACCAATTGCACTTTTTTAGCGATAGTCGACACATTTTTCTTTTATTTTATCCAAGGTTGGTACTACCTACGCACCCAAAAAAACTGACCTCAAAAATGTTTTGTTTTCCAAATTTGAGGGCGTTCGAGAGGGCGTCAATATTTTAAGGGTTAAGTTCGATCAGGGCAAGTGACCCAACAATTAAAATGTCGCTCACTTTTTCCTGAACAATGCGACAAAATAACAGGAGTGAGGCACGCAAGGCGTCAAACAACTTGTCGAAAACATTAGCCTCTCATTTACCGACAACTCCTA
Organism: Lithobius niger; assembly: GCA_023313725.1. Lineage (NCBI taxonomy): Eukaryota > Metazoa > Arthropoda > Chilopoda > Lithobiomorpha > Lithobiidae > Lithobius > Lithobius niger. The sequence continues at coordinate 1,637 of JAHWFP010244378.1, forward strand.
CGAACTGCGGCCCATTATTATATTCAGTGTTCGGCGACAAACGGGTTTTTTGTTTGTTTTTTTATACGCAAATCAACAGTTGTTTTTGTGTCCACCTTAATATCCCCCCTTTTTGTTTTTCATTTGCAGATTGTGACTGGAAAATATAATGCGTCCTAAAAATAAGGAGGGGTCGAAATAAAATTTTAATGAAACGTTCACTGGTTTCTTAATTTAAATAATAGCTACCGGACACGATATCGGGTGGTCCTGCACATCAGCACAGCAGAATACATTGCAATTAAGGGAGGGTTCAATTTTCAACCAAAGGAAACTTGTGCAAGGCATTTAAAATTGTCACTGTTGCAAAGGCTAACCTACCGATTTCGATGTTTATGTTACTTTATGTACTTTGGCTTTATAACAGGCTTAGGGCGCATGACAGGCGGAGCGAATTGTTTTTTATTATGCTTTTGCCATTTATGATATTGTCACTCAGAATTAGTTTAAGTAAATACGGATACAAACCTATTTACGTTGTCTTTCGGGCTTAAAATTGTCAGACTGCCTCAGCGGAGAATTGAACCCACGACCTTTGAAATCAAAGACGTAAGTGCCATCGTGTCAGTACGGCTCAGCGGTTGGGCTTCTGCCTTTGGTTTCAAAGGCCATGGGTTCAATTCCCCGCTCAGGTAGTCTGAAATTCATTCTCGCGCCCATTTGGCTTTCCATCCTGTTTAGAATTAGTCTGTGATACAAACTCGGCTCACATTAAGATTTTCAGGTCACGTTTTCCAATTTTAAGAATATAACTTAGGAACTGCATATGCTACTGACTTTTAGTTTTCTAAGGAGGGCGCCACTCTTATTCACAGTGTTGCTTCGTTTTAATACCAAGCGCGATAAGCCCGCAACAACGATCGTGAATTCAGTGATTGTTACTCATCCAACTTTGAAAGTATTTAACTCTGCTCTAATAGCCAGCATTATTGAAGCAATCTCTCGTTTGTTACTGATTGCTGCAAGGCCCATCCGTTCACATTGTCGGACACTCGCCCGTTTTCATTGCTACCGCCTTTAGTTAATGTGAGAAATTGAGCCGTTTTTATTGGCTGTTTCCTTATTATTTAGATAATTTGAGCATTTCGTTGGCTATCATAACCACTTAACCTGCACCCGCTCCCGCCTCCCCCCCGTCGATATTTACCTTTCCATATCTTTTTCCTAAACCTACCCCCACTCCCCCCTGCTTTCTGTTGCCCTCTTCCCATTTTTTTTCCTGTTTTTTTTTTGTTCCCCATCCTCTTTTCTCTGCGCAACCCTCGTACGGCGTGCCATTCCATGCACGATTCTTCCCACTTGTTACCCTGGTGCAGCACTTCTGTTCTCTCCTGGGTCTTATGGCTTGCCTCGTTCGTCACATTCGTTTTCCTTCCTCCATGCTCCCGATTGGTACAAGCAAGTCTTTGTAAGTACCGTCGTAAATTAATGAATCCTAGTATGTTGACTACATATCCTAGGATGATATACATTTTAGGCACTGTTTTTAGGCACTTTTATCATGCACATGTACTTCAACCACAACATTGATGAATGATTCCTCATCTTTACCACAATTTTCTGTTTTAGAACTGGCCATTTTTGAAACTAAAGAGACAGCATCGTGGAATCCGACTCTACCGTAAAGTAAGATGTCATTTTTATATTTTTATTACTTTTAACTCTGAAGATGGTACCCCCTTTGTAATTTAGATACCGAAGTATTAGTTTTTACTATTTCCGCTTGTACTACTGGCTCTGATTTCACATTTCGTACTGTACACATTTGTTTCCATGAATTCGTTTTTATAAGTGTGCGTTAATGAGTGGGCATAATAAGTGGGCGTAATGATTGAATGACTTTGAAAAAATAAAAACGTCCAGTTTAAAACAGAAACACAAGTTAAAAAATAATCATTTAGCTAAACAATTTAGATAAAAAAAAATTAGATAAAAAAATAATTTAGCTAGAATTATGGTTTACGTAATACTTCACTATCCCCCCCCTTCCCCAGCATATCAGAGCTAAAACATTTGCACAACCCTCCCCCCCCCCCCCTTCCAGGTGCCACGTATTTTAAGTAAACAAAAGGGATTTTTTTTAAATCATGTTACAAAACTAAGGAAAACTCGTAAAAGATTTCAAATTACTTATAATGTGAAGAGGAAAATAAGTCAATTAGTATTTAGGCATTAGTTTAAAATAAAATTAGCTTAGTCTAGGTATTACTAGTGGTTTATAATTTTTCTTTCACGGTATTAGAAAGTCATGTACTTCAAAAGCCATAAATGGTACTCAAAAGGCACTTCTGAGACAGTTTTCCAAACCCACTGGGGAAGTTTACAGCGCTTCCCCAGGCCCCCTAACTGGTTATGGAACAGCATCCCCCTCCTCCCTTCAGAAATCCCTACATCCATTTTTAACTCAAACTGCAGCATCACGGTTCCTAAACAAAACAAACTTTACGTAGAAAAACTTTCTTACCAAGACTAAAATACAGTGTCTTTCCATTCCTCAACCCCAATTACAAAAACTTGTATGGCAGACCCTCTTAGAAAACATCTTGTCTCATGAATTCAACTGAGGCATTTCGAAAGAGGCTTTAAGATTTACGAAACTTAAATCATTACTACAAAAGATTGGTTGCAGCCAAGGTAACTTTGGGCCAGGCTGGACCTTTGACGGACGGGTGATGGGCCATTGCTTATGCATGAAGATATCCCACCCCGTTATTAGTGGACGAGTCTAAATTACCACGCACGCGCCGTTGGGGGTTGGGGACGACCACGACACACGGCATGACAACATAATGGGGACCCTGACAAAAAAAAAAAGAATTTAAAATAATTTTTTTTGCATACGTATTCTGAATGAACGCGTTGAAAAATTTAAGTCGCGGATTGAATTTTTTGTGTGTTTCATACGAAGGCTCAGTAATGAATCCCAACCGACCACTTACATAAAAAAAAATTACACAACTCCTTTTCCTAAGAAAAAGAACACAAATTATACCATAATTCCCAAGGGAAGGAAAATCTATAAGAGCACGTCATAATACGATCAGAGCTTCCTACAAAAAACTTACTTGGTAAAAAATAAAATAAGCCTCTCGCAAGTAAAAAGTTAGGAAAAATTAGTAATATGACTGCGTATGCTACAAAAACTCCGCATAAACGAAACTGGAATGTTAATATTCCGAATGGAGAGACTGTCTCGGGCCAAGTGTAAATGTAACAGTATACTAAGGACAGGAAAAACGTCACGAAAACTTTACTTTTACCGTAGGACTGAGACACTCTCGCAGATTTCACTCTCTGTTTTGAACATGTTCATTGCCAGTATCAGGGTTTGTCCGTCGTCATGTTAACAAATTTCCATGCCTTCAGCTTTTGCGTGGCTCAGAAGTTCCATTTGCCACGCCATTTTGCTAGCATCGACGTACAAAAACCATAACCAACAACAACAATAATTATTTATTGTTACTACATTGAAAGACCTAGCGTAACAGGAGCATATATTGTCGTATTATGTAAGGGAAATTCGCGTGGACTCTTCCAGTTTTTTCTTTCTTTTAGTGGCGGAATGTAGACCGGTATTCGCAGAATGAACATTTTTAGTCTGTTTACGGTGACAAAATACATATAAACACACACATAAAACACTTCTTTCGTGGCATTGGCCAACACATGATTTGCGAAGACAGGCACGATGCCAGTAGAGCTAGCGATATCGGCTATATTTTGATGTTTTAAAATTTTGAAAATGGCGCCGTTCGATTTGGCACATTGCCCACCTTTGCCCTCTATGGAGTGAGTAAGCTACCCGCTTCTTTCCACTAGATACCCAAACTGTTTCCAATTTGTTGGAACCAGCGATAAGCCTTAATAGTAGGAGGCCTTGTATAAAAGAAACAATGATATACGAAAATTCTTACGCAAGTTTTGAGGAAAAAAGTTAAAGGAATCACTGAATACGGTTTCATGGGAGGCAGACTTCATGAGCACAACTATAATAATTGAAAATATCCAATTATTAAACCTCATTTTCCAAAGTTATCAGCTTAGACTAGGGTGGGGGGGGAAGGAGGTGGGGCTGAATAAACAGACAGATGTTTTGACGTTGTAATTTTCAAGAGTAATTTTCATTTCAATTGCCGGAACATAATCCGAAGTGTGTTATTATAATTACGTAATTGCACACACAAATTATTTCAATTTAACGAAAAGAATGAAGTTTGCTATCCCCCCACCCTATCCTAACCCAAGGTTCATACATGTGTCTGGTCCACTTTACGTATATTTCTCTCTTAGACTATGTCTAGAAATGCCATGAGGCATAAACCTCAATACACCGCATTAAATGGTCAATGTTTACGTAATATTGATGCCATGGCCGCTCATGAGTTACGCGTATACACACTTTTCCCACACAAAAGAAAATCATATAAAAGACAAAAAAAAAAAAAAAACACTCAACATAACGAAGGGATCTTTCCACAAAAATATAATACCGTACGTACCAAATAAAATATGCAAGTCGAGAAACTTAATCTGATCAGAAACCAAAACTGGTAAAAGGGACCGCCAAGTTTCGAATGGTTCGGCCCTTCAAAGAAGTGATATCGTACACAGCAAACTATTCGCTAAGTTAATCGCACCAACTAATAATTCGAAGGTTAAATGAAAACTAGAACATTGCAGCTACTTTCAGTAGCAATGTTCAAGTTTTCATTTAACATCCAAAGTATTATTCGGTGCGATTATAACTTGGCGAATGTTTTGGTCTGTTGATATCAATCCTTTGAAGGGCCGAACCATTCGGAACTTGGCAGTCCCTTTTACCAGTTTTGGCTTTTGATATGATGTCACTTCTTTTTTTCAATTGTGTATTAGACTCAACTCAACTAATCTGCAGATGTGTAATAATGTGCCACGTCAACAATAGCTTGAGTGGTAATTTTACTAATATTTTAATTTCATATCACTCCTTTGAGAGGCCGTACCATTCTCAACTTAGTCGCTCTTTATCAGTTTTTGGTTTTGTTTTAATTCGAGAAACTTAATTCGAGAAACTTAGTTTTTACGTAAAACTACAAAACTATTTATTTACTTTTGAGTAAAATAAAGCTTCTGTCAATTTATTGGTGCGGAGCTTCCCTTAAGAATCCACTTCAATGCAACCATTGTATCCGCATCACAAAATAACCACTACATCAATTTAAACCAAATTTGGTACATTGTTACGTTACACCCAGAGATGGTTTTAACAAAGAAAATTTAAATTCGGGCATGTTGTTGAAGAATAATCAAGGTGACAAAATGCTCAGGTGGTGGGAATTGCTCACCTATTTTGCTCACCATTAGTTTCCGAAGCGTGAAAATCTGCCGCGTCGTTAGTAAATTAATTCTCAACTGGACTCCACAAATTTTATGCTTTCTACAAAAATTCTTCAAATTTGGGAGTGCTTTGCCTGCTGAAAAACCGCTTGTCGCAACCGCAGTCAGCGCCATCCAGTGTTGCGCTAAGAAAGCAAATGGACAAAGAAACAATATGTGATGACGCAACTGAAACGATGAGCCACAACGCTGTCTCCAATCCAACAAAAAGTTGCCTGCAATCACTTAGCACCATTTTATCGACTGTGTAACTGATAACGCCCTAGTAATTATACAATGGTGTCCGTGTTGCGTTTAAGATGAACGCTACAACATAAAGAGGAAAACGCTGACAACCTTAGGAAAATACAATCGCCAAATAACGGAGTAGTTCGTGTTGTCCTCGATATAGGGCGGTAGGGCCTTTCTCTGCCTTTCCATTCTCGCAGCTAAAAGCTTGAAATCCTCTGATATTGCAACATGTTGGCAGATTTAGCTCTGCCGGCTCACAACGAAAACGGTTAATAATGTGAGTTCAGAAGCGACTGGGACAATTGTTTGGTCAGCACGAATTCTTTATCTTACTGTCATGAATTCTAAAACTGCACGCATTTGCTCCAACGATGTCGGATTTAGCTAATCCAGGTAGCGTTGTTATCATGGCAACGACACCTCAGCCATCGCGATTAAATTCGAGCTGTGAGAATGCAATGGCGAGTCGTTGCGTAAACTCGCCTTTAGATGCAGCAGCGAGACTCGATCAAGACTTACTGACACTTCAACTTTGGTAATCCGGTGTAAAAATATTTGGTAATCAACGAACAATCACATTATTCCATGCTAATCTCAGAGTAATCCTCCAATGGTATTCCGTGCTAATCTTAAGTTATCTACGGTACTTACTGATGATCTGAGGTAATTCCGTAAGCAGGAAACTCGGAAAATCGGTGGTAATACGAATCTGAAACATTCTGTGTAGTAATGCAGTATTCCTAAGTGTACCATGCAATCCAGGATTGGTGTAGCATGCCAATCTATATAATTCTACTTAATATTATTAACAGGTAGTCCGTTGTTAATTTGCAAGTAGGTACCAAAAATACACAGCTGCACGCTCTAGAGTATATCAATATTATCAACGAGTTGGCTGCTGCTGCTGCTGTTGTTCTTTTTTTTTTACTTCTTAAGTGTGTTGAACACGAATTGGGTTATCTGTCACTCTATAGACGATGGACAATTTAGCTGAAGAAATCCAAGCGAAAAACTCATGGTCTTTAACATGCCACAATCGACATGACCACGAGACATCACAGTGCCCTTCGCGCCCCGAGGGAGGGTAGACAGCTAAATTGCGTAAGATGTTGTATGCATTCGTCTCTTTACATTAATCACAATTTGAGACATGCGGGTGCTGTTTGTCCATTAAAACTTTTTTTAAGAGTAAATGCCTTACCTGCCTAGCAATGTGGAAGGTTTTTAAAATTATTTTTTATTTAGCTTTTAAAATTATTCACTTGTTTTTAATGAAAATTGTGCAGGGTGACATAATGGACATCAAATATCTCGAAACAGATTATCTGCACACACACACACACACACACGTACCGAATACATCTTTCAACAACTACTTCGTCCACATGGCGTGTCAAGGCAACCCAAATACAAACAACCGTTGTCGTCCCATTCATAATGTAATATCAATTTCTAACACCAGTGGCGCCCCAGGCCAAAACAAAATGGTGCCCTCACGAAGGCTATTACGCAATCGTCGAACGTTAATACAAGAGAAGCCGCACAGTAGCTACATCCCAACCACGTGACTTGGTAACCATTTCCAATTTGATACGAGACTGTTGGTCCTATCTACCAGCTGCTGCACGAGAGGCCCTACGTTCGGCACGCGCAAGTCTACAATAGCGTCCCGACTCCCTCTCCCCCAACGCCAGGGGCCACCAGAGCAGCGTCCTCTAAGGTTCACGTTCCCTATTTAAGAATCTATTCTTTTAACTTCCGGTATACTGTGTCTTGTATATCCAAACTGACATATCTAAATACGATAAGCTGATGCCAAATTGATGGTTTGGAAATCTTCAAAAGTCAATAAAAAAAATTTGACATCTTTGGATTTTAATGTTAAACTTCGAAAGTATTTTTTGATAATATTATAATAATAATTTTTAACGATCCTTCCCTAAGCGATTAATGGGTTTATATGGGTCAAATACAACTTACAAAATACGCTGTAGAAATATTTTCAGTTTACAAACAAACAAAAATACAAAAATTAATATCTCCCATCTTCAACATAAATTGTTCTCGTGTTGCAAAACAGTTAAATGAGTAAATAATTACACATGTTAAGTAAACCACGAATAAATATTTTAATCACAGATATCAGTAACAAGTTTTAACAAACTATTGTTCATCATTAATACTGATTTTACTTTACATTCGGTTTTTTTTATTTGACCATTTCCGATAAATAATTACAATTTGCTGCATTGGTACATACCATTTTTTTATTATTTCATCTCATAGTTCTTTTTAACTTATGGAATTTCCTATGTCATAGTTCCGTGTTCCTTATAGGCTAATCATTCTTATAGCAGTTATTTATAATATAATAATTACACAATTTCACAATTTTGATTCAGTTAATGTCTCTAAATAAAATTCACTAACTTATTTTGTGTATTTTGCAGTCGATGCATTAAATAAATTTGAGTAAATCTATTAACCTCTAATCCATACCATATTGCTATTATTAATGCATCAAATACCATCTGTTTATTTGTATTATTCAAAATTTTGAATACTGAATATCTGGTGTAAAAAAAAAAAAATGATATACCAACGTATGATATCGTACAACCACCACAAAACGAAAAGAGCGACACTCAACTGGAAGACACTCCATTTTATCCAAAATACCCATTTTCGCTTCTCACATCAAAACGAAGCAAGTGTTTTCCGGCAAGACTGCTTTCGGTTTCAGTATTGTGAATCCTTCATGCCAAATTAACTAGATATTAGTTGTCCATTCTGGGCTCAAAATTAGGGTGAAGTGAATAATTTCATCGATTTTACTTGAATGTGCGTTTCGCCTTTTTTTTACACTACTGCTCGCTTTTTTTTTTACACCCGCAGCACCCATGCACTTATACCAAATCACGTTTATCTAATTTAGCTCAAATCTAGTTTATCCCGTTTATTTTAAATTTCGTTTATCTCACTTACGTATCTTGTTAATCTCCAATAGATTTACCTCAAATTTCGTTTATCTGATTTATCTAAAAAAAACATCTCATTTATGTAAAAATGTGTTTTAATTTTTCTAAAATTCATATAAAATATGGATGTAAGCTTTTAAAAAAACTATGAGAAACAGATAAAGAAAAAGACATGTAAGCCATCAGCATCGCACTAATACGTATAAAAGAAACTCAGCTTGTTTTGGGACGCTGGAGCTTCTTTTACATGTGTTAGTGCGACGCCTTTGTCTTACGTGTTTTTTCTTTTATATGTTCCATTAGAGCATTAGGTGTTTTAAAAAGCTTACATCCGTATTTTATACGTTTAAGCGTTTTTTAAACAATAGAAGCCTGCAACACATTTTGATCATAATGGGACTACATTCGCAGGTAAACATTAAAACAATTTTGAGTTATGAATAATATGGTAATATTCGTAAAAAACTTTAAGGTAGCCTATTAAAATTTATTACAACGTTGCAGCTCACTTTAAAAGGAAGTGTAGCTCATAGGAAAATCATCTAAAATTGCTATTTTTAAAAATTTAATTAAGTCTCTTTACGTAATTTACGTTGCAGCATGCGGTAAAATAAAATATATCTTCTTGGAAAACGGCTAAAAAATGCATCTATTTAGTTTTCTTAATGTATTTTCCTGGTATCAGATACGGCAACTTCACTATCCTTTCAGATTCACGTTTCTCTTTTGAAAAATAAGCTTTAGGCCCATTCGTGTCCTTTACATAACAATGGCATTGTTGCTCTCGATGTCCAACAAATCGAATAAGTTGTTCATGATACCATTGTTTGCTTTACTTTATATTATTTACAGTCTGCGGCCTTGCAGTGCTGGAAACACCGGTTCTCGTCAGATCCCCGAAGTTAAGCAGCATTGGGCTGGATTGTTACTTGGGTGGGTGTCCGTCTGGGAATCTGGCTGTTGCAGACATAGGGCTTCGGGCAGATGACCTCGTGGTTAACGCTCGTTAAACCCTTCAAACCCTTTTTTTTTTTTATTATTTACAACGATTTATGTCAGTTTTTCGCCAGAGTTAGCCACTAATACTTTCCACATTATTATTATAATGGTGTCTTGTATCACCTATAAGACAGACAAGCAGATAAACGATTGAAGGAACAACTTAGCTATATGCCTTGTTCGCCGAACAATTATTTCGGAATGGAGCAACAATCGCCAAATCACGTGCTGACGGTCGGGCTGATATGTTGATTGATTGATATTTTATTGAGCTTACTGGACTTACACCATTCGCTCATTATACTATGTACTAACTAACCTACTTAACCTAAGCAAATGTACAACAAGAGGCCAAGATTCCCGGTTTTCCCCGCACACCCCTATAGTCGGAATGCTTCGGGAGCAGGAAGAAGAGGAAAGACACAAAGACACCTGCCAGTCAGACGTCAAAACGCTGGGTCGCCCTGCAGAAGTTAACCACCCTACGCACCGTGGCCAGCCCCCCCGACGAATGTGGTGGGACCCCCAGACACGTGAGGAGGGAGTCCCCCTCACGACTAACAAATCGCCTGTGCAACACCCACCGGGGGCATTCCAAGAGATATGTTGGAATCGGTGGATGAAAAGGTTGTCGACTGTTCCTTCGTACTTTTCTCAACAATGGCTCGTCACTGCGCCTCGACATTGTAAGATATCAACAATCGGGAAGCAGCCAACAAGCTAAATGGATATAGACGCAAATCTAGACACACGCTAGTGTGTCGCGCCAAGTTAGGCAACAAACATCATAACAAACATCAATTCAATTGTCGAGGTTATAAACCATTGTAGCGCGACGACATAGCGTCAGTGTCTAACATCTTGAAGCATAGTTGGGGCACATTTCAGGTGCTTGGGGAGAAAAATAATAATACGATACAAAAGCTTAAATTGTGTTGAAATCGAGAGCAGTGTCCCACCTGACAAAAATTAACTCGTGTAGGAATGCCAGCTAAGCTGCTTTCAATGCAAAATCTGACCCTCAATAACGTTGAGAATGTGTTACTACCTAGCTAGCTACTCGGCTCATCCCCATGTTAAATCCCATAGGGTGATTATTCATCGCTAGCGAGATAACGGGAAGGCTTCCAGCTATGAAATTGGACGAATGGGTGCAGTACAATACGAACTGCGTACCTTTTATGGTTTGGAGCCTGGGGGCGTAAGTACCAAAATATTGTTATAACCATTGTTAGTATTGTCGGCATCGTCTCTCATTGGACGGCCAAAGTTCGGACAATGACAACGTGTATACTGACGTGGGTGCCTAGACGCTGTAGTGTAACTCGATAAATCTAAACAACGTTACAAAGAAATTATATTTACGTCTAAATTCACGAAAAATAAACCAACTGTAAAACAAAGCAAAATAAACAAAGCCGAGAAGTGGTAAGAAAGGCCACCAAGTTGAGAGTGGTTCGGCCCTTCAAAGGAGTGTTATCAACACACCAAAACTAACTAAATAAAACAAATTACAACAAAATTAAAACCAAACCAAAACCTATAAAGACGTGACTAAGTTGAGAATGGTTCGACCTATAGGCAAACTGTAGTAGCAAATTGTTGAAAACCAAATTCTTGTTGACGTGCCACTTTATTACTCATCTGCATGGTAGTGGAGTTGAGTCTAATACACAATTAAAAAAAAAAAAAGGAGTGAAATCATACCAAAAACCAAAACTGGTAAAAGGGGCCGCCAAGTTCCGAATGGTTCGGCCCTTCAAAGAGTAATATGAACATCGCAAAACATTCGATAGTTTTCATTTAACCTTCGAACCAATCGCAACTTGGCGGTTCTTTTTTTTTTTCCAGTGTTGGTTTTTGATATGATATTGTATAGTGATAACCTTTTCCAGGGGGGGACTGGCAGCAACTTGGCCCACCGGCAAGGCCCAAAAAAGTTGGCTCCCTATCCCAAGTTTCACAAAACAAATGTCTTCAAACACAAAAACTGTCCAATGTTCTGCAGCAAATTGCTACATTTTTCTGACTTTTTTTTTTACTTCACGAATGATAACGGTTTCTCTTCACACGCCCCTGCATCCCCCCCAATCCCATCCCAACCAATAAAAGAAAATAATATATGGTTTGCCACGTTGCCTGAAGCCGTTTTGCACAAAATTTTGAAGTAAGTTATTTATTCGTATTTTGTTCATTAAAAAAGTTCTACCGGATGTACAATAGTCGAAATGGTTTCTCAGAAGTAGATCGTGTAAATGGTTCTTAAGCGACTTTTTCCTTTACGCAACACTAAACGTCAAAACAGTAATGCATACATGCATACAATTTTTTTTTACAAATTTAACGTTGTTTCTGCAGCTGTTTTTTTTTTTTTTTTAAAATTACAAAAAACCGTTTTTATTTTGCTTTGAGTCAGAGGACTAAAACAAAAACTCAAAAAAAAAAAAAAGGAATTAGTGTTGTTACATTATGTATCAGTAAAATCCTTGTCTAAATTGAGAGGCCTGACTAATGACTATGCGGGGTGATTCGAAAAGTGTGACGTGTACCGTGTCTCGTCGAAAAACACTGACAAAACTGGAAGAAAAAGTCATTTTTGAAATCCAAAATGACACTTTCAGCAGTTAACATTCTAAAAAAAAAAGCCTCAGCTTCTCGGACCCCCATGATACGATCGTTTACAAGGTTTTGAAGCTATTAGTATCAATATTGCAAGTATAGTTTGCAGAGGCGGGCTGGCAACTAAAGGACGGAGATCTCAGATCCGCAAGGGGGCACTACTATATGGGTGGGGGGCTGTTGCTACGGCTCCGTAAAACACAGCTAGGAGGTCCGGGGGAGCGCTGTGAGCTCCCCCAGTGGGGTCCAGGGCGGAGCCCCGGAAGCTGAATCATTTTACGCTCTTTTAGTACATGTTTCTGGCCTCCAGCGAGCACTAAAATAGCGTAACAAAGCAAATTTTGGTGATTTTTCTTAGTCGTTCTTCAGGATGGCAGGTTTCATAAAAACTAAATTGTGACTACATCATGGTTTTTTTAGACATTTTCTTTCCAAATTAAATTAAACTGAGTTCAGTCTAGAATTATCTAAACAATCCCACAGCTAGCCATTGGTGATTGGGGGTTGGCATTTTGTACTTTTAGGCTATAATGAATTACGATGAAGTGATAAGTTCAAGTATGGGCAGTAGGAGTAGGGCCAGCTACCAGAGGCAGAAAATTTTTTTCAAAAGGTGAAAAATTAAGAAATCCTTTACTCAGTTTTATTCCAAGCGACTAGGCCTAGAGGTATTATTGCCAAAAACTTCCACATTTTAAAGCAGCAACATGCTCCAGTTTTTAAAAATTTTAGAGCGTCGAAAGATAAAAAAATGGCGAAACCATTTATTCAGTTTTGCACAAAAGAACTTGAGGTGTGTTGGAGAAAAGCGTCCACATTTGAAATCGACAATCTCCCTTTTCATTTTTTTTCTCCCGTGATACAGGGGATATTAGGGTAATAAGACCCCCCCCCCCCCCCCCGGTAGGTCCTACGGCCCTTCTGACGCCGCGCCGACCCGTGCCGGCCAGTTAGAAAAGTCGTGAATGAGCCGCGTGGGCGTGGCATTACAGCTATGCTGTATGCCCGACGTGGGTAAAATTAAAACAGTTTGATGAGAACGACGTAGTGTATCTGCCGTGTAGTCAATTTTTCGTCTGGCTGTGTCAGGGGATGGACGGATAATAGTTGTGCTGCTTGCTAGCTCGCTAACCAGACTATTGTTTCACAGGCGATGTATTAGAAACGAAGTCGACGAGTTTCGGCGTTATGAAACCAACGATTATCTCTCCTCAGCCCACCCCCATTTTCGCACAAATTTTTTTTTTATATAACAAAAGGGCAAAACCATTTCCCACCAAAAACTGAGTAGTTATTTTTTTTAATACACATAAAAAATGAAAAAAAAATATTCCAAAATTCTCCCCCCCCCCCCCCAGCCAGTTGGCCCACCGTCATTATTGCCAGTCCGCCCCTGACCTTTTCAACGTACTAACTACTAAGACGTAAGACGGTTACTTGAGAGACGAATGCGCTCAGGTGGATTCCCACCCATAGCAACGACACCAACGATTTTGATTTTATGTGCGCAACTTTTTCAAAGGTTCACACCCTGGTCGTTCGAAACTTCTAACGTAAGTGGGTATCCTGCCAAAGTCCTGCCTCAGCAATCACATAATGCAAAATCGAAAACTCGTACTGATTTAAAAAAAAAAGGTCGACCTTGGCAGCAAGACGCGCCAATTAAAAACAGTAGAATTCAGCCGTTATGAGAAATACCGGCCTTGGAAGAACAAAATGGTGAAATAAAAACCCCGCTACAACGAAGACACCCATCAACGTAAATTTAGCCGAACTCTGTACTATAACAAACACCGTAACTAAACCAAAAGCAGTTAATTGTGGCTAAGGATTGATTGCAAAGCTTGTAAAAACCCACAGTTGTTTGGGACCCCGGGGTTCGCCCCCCCCCCCCATCCCCCCCCCTCATCCCAGAAAAAATGAGACCACCCCAATAAAAAGACTGGCTTTGTTCGAATTAAGATGTTAAACGCGCGGCACTTAGAATTTACGACCATTATTTTTCATGGCTATCAAGTTTTTCGTTTTTGTTTTTTAGTCGTATAGGCTACTACTTACAAAATGCTCCGCAGATCTTGAATGCTCTAACCCGTACCAAATTAGTGCTCAAGTTCGTAAGGGTTTTATTATTTTTTTAAACCCGTAAATCCACGTTTATAGCTTGGTTAATTAAAAATGAAAGAAAAGCGTGGAAGTATAAACAAGAAATTTCGCATTACGAATTAAGAAATTGTAACTTTTTTTTTTCAGATAGTGACGAATTGTCATAAACCCATGGTTAAAACCATGAACTGCGTATAAAAAAAAAACCGCGCTATCTAACATTTTTTAAAGTCCAAAATTCCAACTTTCTTTTAGTGTGTCACGAAATCAATCCAACGTCAGCCTGGTTTTCATGTCCGGTATCATGACTACACTGAATGTAAGTTGAAAATGCATTTATTTTTTTTAATTTCGAAAATAGGGCCCGCTTTTCCAGTCTTGTTTCAGATTTTTGATCCATAACGGTGGTACCTTTTCCACTTTTTTTTTAACTTATAAAAGTTACGCCTAAAAAAAAAGATAACGTAAATAAATCAAAAGTAAAAGTCACAAATAATTAGGAGCGTACCGCAAACCAAGAAGCCCATTCAATTAATTCGATATCTTCTCCATCTCTAAAGGGGGTGAGGAAGAGGGGGGGGAGGGGGGGGGGAGGACTCTGGGAGGGCAGAAAGGAGTAAAAGGGAAAGTTGTCGAATTAACATATTTTTCCGCTTCTTTTAATTGCCACAATAACATGAGCACGAGTGCATTTCCCGAGCTCTTTTCCTGTCACGAAAATTCAACCAAATCAGAAAAAATTGTGAACATTTCGTGTCCCAAACGGACAAATTACAGACACATAAAATTCACTGTCAGTCGAGTCTTTTACCTCGTTCGCTTAGCTCACTGATGTAAGTAAAATCATCCTGGCCTTCCATGATAATACTGTGACTTGCAAAGATCATTCACACGCCGACAATTAAAAATTTCGTTTTGGGAAGAATATACCTTCATAATTTTCCAATTGACTAATGGCAAACCAATAAAGGAAGCCACCAGCCAATCAAACGAGCACATGGTGTTTTATCAGATAAAACTGTGAGCTTCGTCCCTCCATCTTGTTTTTACGATCGTGAAAGATTCGATTTTCTGGTCTCCACCACATAAGGCAAGTGCAACGGAGCTACATTTAATAGTCCTAAACCAATTTCTGAACAAATACGACTTACCCGATAGTCACGTGAGTCTTTGTCTGGCTTCCCAGCAATGCACGATTAATCTTTGGTTACCATGGTGACGGAACGATCAGCCTGCCTAGGCGCTATTTATTCAGCAAGTAGCTCGAAATGGAACTTGCAGGAAATAAATCGCTTTATGCAAACCCTTGAAAACAGTAAAATACATCAACGGTTAACAGATTGAGAACAAAATGTATAAATGTACCTTACAAATCAGTTATTGCTCAAGTTCTAGACAAAGATTTTCTAAATTTAACATCCTTCAGGCAATATTAACAACCAAACGAAGACCACCCTTTAGCCTATGCAGCTGTAGGCAGACTGGTAATTCTTATCCTTCTTGCGTGGGATAAGTGATCAGGCCACGCAGGGACTTAGTAAAACGATGCTGAACAGATCCACCCTGTCAATGTCATCGAGTAAGTAAGGTGACACACTGGGCCTGCATATTCAAGGGTCTGCCGTACGAATACCTTAAAAGCCCAAGTAAGGGTGTCAATATCACCCGATTTAAATAAGTCACCGTTACAAACCAGCCTGGACAATGCGACTGCAGGGTGCTGAGAATTTCGAGTTCGTAGTAAACAAATACCAAAATCCTGTACCACCCTTACTTCTTTCAACGTCACACCCGCAATTTCGTATTTAAGTTGAGAGTTTGTATTTGTAATGTGAAGAGTGCAGCATGTTTGCTGTGCCAAAGGTAACTGCCATGCTTCAGACCAGTCATGTAGATTAAATCGAATCGGGCATCAACTAGACCATTCGCTAAAGTTACATTTGATGTCATGAGCAAACTATTCATCCTGGTTGTATTAGAAACCAGACGGAGGATAAAAAGAAGTGGTCCCAAAACCGACCCCTGTGGGACAGCACTCGTCACAGATGCATCATCAGAAACTGACGAAACTTCCCAGCGATGCTTGGTTAATCTTTGGGTGGCAGAAGATCAACCATCAATAGCCTTTCGTCCCAACTACGTTAGGCCACTTTGACAGAGGCAATGGCGGCAGTAGCAACTTCAGCACGTCTAACATTATGCGGTATTGAATTAACTGTAAATAGATGGAAATAAATTAATATAATTGTCGCCAACTTAATAATGTTATGGATCATATTCTGTTTTAAATCTAAGAAACAATATTTTCACTAAAAATGAATCATGCATTTCTTGTTTGACGCGCTGTTACTGGTAATATTCGCCCAACAACAGCTTTCATGACGAGTTTTCGGCAAATTTGTGATGGATTGTTGTGGAAACAAAACTACTTAGGAGACGGTCGGTATATTCTCGTTTCAAATGCAACTCGAGCTTAGGTTAAGTGTCGATAAATGGTCTAAACCCCTCGTCACATTCCTAAGTTGATAAAAACACCTCATACAAGTGCTCGGTATGCAACTCTAAATGCAACTCTATGAGATACTTTTATCATATCAAAAACCAAAACTGGTAAAGGGGCCGCCAAGTTCCGAATGGTTCGGCCCTTCAAAGGAGTGATATCAACACACCAAAACATTCGCCAAGTTAATCGCACCGCTTAATAGTTCGAAAGTTAAATGGAAACTGGAACATCGCTACTTTCGGTAGCAATGTCCAAGTTTTCATTTAACGTCCAAAGTATTATTCAGTGAGATTAAGTTGGCTAATGTTTTGGTGTGTTGATATCCCGTTATCTCGGTATCGATGAATAATCACCTATGGATATTAACATGGGGATGAGCGGACTAGCTAGCTAGTAACTAGTAATACATTTACAACGTTATTGACGGTCCGATTTTGCATTGAAAGCAGCTTAGCTGGCATTCCTACACGAGTTAATTTTTTGTGGGGTGGGTCATTGCTCAAGATTTCAACACAATTTAAGCTTTTGTACCGCATTATTATTTTCCCCCAAGTACCTGAAATGTGCCCAACTATGCTTCAAGATATAAGACACTGACGCAATGGCGTCGCGTTGCAATGGTTTACAACCTCGACAATTGAATTGATGTGATGTTTGTTGTGATGTTTGTTGCCTAACTTGGCGTGACATACTAGCGTGTGTCTTGATTTTCTTCAAAATTTTTCGTATGGAGCCATGCATTTTAAAGCAAAGCAAGAAAAACACTGTACACAAAAATAAAGTAATCGTTGAAGGGTGGGGGAATTGGGGGGGGGGGGGGCCATGGCCTGCAATTCAGGGCCGAAAATATGGGAGGGTTTCAGAGGCCGAGTGGGAGAAATGGGACTTCACTTCAGTCGACAAACGAGATGCTGACGAAACTACGAAACAAGGTGGTAAAAAGCTATTACTTTGATTTTGAGCTACACCTCGTTACAAAAATACAACTAAAATAATCAAACCGAACTTTAGATGGCTCCAAAGTGGATTTCAGCACGTCCAATACTTCGACGATTCTGGTTTTACATGGTGCTAAACAGTTTTGAATATCCAGGTCAGGACCTACGGTCATGCATTGTGGCGCCATCTGTAGCCAAAACTCGAAAGTAGGCATTGGTAATTTCAGTTTCGATTTACTGACAATGGAAGGAACCTGGATGGAACGGACCACGTGCTGCCACCTAGTAACAATAAAAGTACTCGTTTAACTACCAATGGTGAATGTGAGCCGATAAATTACGAATGCAATGGACTTTTAATCGAAGTTTTTGCGCCCAAAAGCGTCTTAATCTTACGTTACCAAAATAAGTCCTTGCAGTCAGGCACACTTGGACCGATTGGAATGAAATAAGTCCCAATAGTGACGTAACGAACTTAGCTGACCCCAACGCAATTTTTTTTTGTGCTGGGGTAGGAAGCAAAAAAAGAAACCAAACTGGGGTGCGAGAATCGAGCTGAGGGAGGAAAATGCTGTAAGTCCCTCGGAACTTATTTTTAGTAATATTAACACCTTGTGTTCTTCCCTCTGCGCCCCCCCCCCCCCAGGCCGGAGCGCCCCACTAATGTAGGCCCAAGATTATTAGGAGCCATTTTTTTTATTATTATTATTTGTCAAGATCCACTACGAGTCGCTTGTACGTCTTAACCCTGAACCAACCAACAAATCTTCAAAAATTATGCAAAATGACACAGCCTTCTTTATGGGGGCGAAACTACTTTAGGCCGCCCGCGCACTGAGCGACTTGGCCGCGCGGCCAGGTTGCTGCAGCCAATGAAAATGATTAGTTCGTGGTTTTACATAA
>JAHWFP010244379.1:0-11885 GCA_023313725.1 Lithobius niger
ATACTCCACTCCCTGTTAAAAACACACCAGCCATCTTGGAATAATGGTCGCCTTATACTCCACTTCCGGTTAAAAACACTGGTGTTAAAAGCACAACAGTCAGCTCAAAACCGTCATCATTTTAATTTCCCCCACTTTGGTGTTATTTAATTGTGACCAAGGCCAAAAAGACAACTTTAAGCTGAAAATTAAATCTAATTCTCGTTTGCACATGTGGGCTCTACTGTCCTGTCAGTGGTCGTATTTCTTTTTTTGACACTAGTTCTGTTTGGGTGAAATACAGCACTTTTTTGTATAGTTTTATCCTTGTGATAAGTTCCAAGATAATACCCAGAAATTGCTCCGCGTAGATCGCCCCTGAAAGAGGCTGGCAGTCTCTCACACTACCCTGGCCTACAGTGACTGGCAGTGACTTTGTCGTGGTTCCCCTGTCTAGTCAGTGACCAGATCGACTGCTTCAAGCAACCAGGCCGAGCTCTGCCACCGCTCACTTACCAAGATTAAATAACCAGGGTGTCGTCCCTTCTTCATGTCTTTCTTTCGGATTATAAAATGCCCAAAGGTTTAGAATTGAGCCTCGTCATCTATACGAGCTGTAGTTTGCTTTAGATGACGTTGGACTCCAAAAAACGAAGTAGGAAAAAGTCATTAAATGTACAAAAATTACAACTTCATTGTAACTAGCTCTTTTAGCTTTGACTAGTGGAAGAACGAGAGTAATGCCGATTTAAAAACAAAAAGGATAGCCCAATTCTGGACCCACATTATTAGTGTCCGCACAAGGGACTGAAGTCCTCGAAAGTATACTTGAATTTGTTAAAAAACTTCAAAGCCTTGAATTCCTTGAAATTGTTAGCTAGGAATTTAAGTGTTAGCTAGGAATTGTTAGTCCTTGAGTTTAATTTCTTTCGTCGTAATTTTTAATAATGCCCTTCCTTTGTGCAAAATAATAACAAAACTTGTTATTTGTTTTAAATAACTTTGCACGTTTGTCGTAAAATGTTGTTGATGAGCTTCTTTTAAATTTTATTCCTCCACGCGTTTTCATCAGTTGTGTTCTAGTCTGTTAAAACGTTTCTGGAATAAAAACGCTACTGAAAAAGCCGAAGGAAAAAGCATATCCGGTGAAACTCCCTGCCCTGTCTGGTAAAATTCGATTCGAGCCAAGGAAACTGAATCTAATCTACTTTACTCTACATGCAGTGTAACAACAGCAATAACTCACAAAAAAAAAAAGATTTTACCCTCGGATTTTTCCCCGAGTTTTTTTTCTATTAGCTTTTTTTTCCTGCGGTGTTTTTTACCATCCTGCCCACGAATAAGGGCGCGTTTACGCAGCGACTCGTCTTTGCATTCTCGCAGCTAGAACTCAACGCTAAATGGATTAGCTAAATCCGACATCGTTTGAGTAAATACTTGCAGTCTTATAATCCGTGCCAATAATATAAAGAATTCCTCATGACGTAACAATTTTCCCAAACGCTTCTGAACTCACGTCATTTGATGTTTTCGTTGCGAGGCGGCAGACATAAAACCGCCGCCATGTTGGAATTTGAGGTGAAATCTAGCTTCTAGCTGCGAGAATTCAAAAGCGTGTGGTTGCGTAAACATGCCCTAACACATTTTCGTGGATAGCGAGATGTTGTTGGCAAGTTTATTGATTAATAAAAGTCCTTGAAACAAATTTATTAGTTTGGAAAACTCGTGGAACAATTATATTGGTTTGAAAAAGTCCTTGAAAGTATTGGAACTTTTTACGTGTGATCTTACGCAAACCCCATCTTACAGAGGTCAAGTAGCTAGTAGAGAAAAAATATCAGCATTAATAAACAACTTTTTTTGCCATTGGTTTTTTATTTCCTGAGGTTTTTTTTTTTTCTTCATGTCCACGAATAACTCATTTTAGTGGCTAGTGATATGTTGATGGCAAGTTTATTGATTAATAAAGTTCCTTGAACAATTTTTCTTAGTCTTGGAAAAGTTTTTGAAAAATTGTATTGGTTTTGAAAAGGCCTTGAAAGTGTTTGAATTTTTTATGTGTAATCTTACGCGAACCCCGCCGTAGGGAAGGCAAGCAACAGCAAGCTGGCGGAGAAAAAAAATCAGCATTTGGGCTCGTTTACTCAACAAGACCTTCTCGCTCGCCGAAAGCTATTTGCTAGGCAACCGTTATTTATTTACGATTAATTTACAGTGTCTATTAAATGAATGCGGTAATAGACAACAAATTAAATGTTTTATAAATAACAACACGGGCCAAGAACAAAGTACAACAGTCATTTAAAACATTGCTACAACATTGTTGCCATTTCACGCTATTTCCAAAATTTGCTCTTCTCGCTGAAAAAACAGCTCCTAGCAGTGATCAAACGACGGCAGAATAAATAGCAACTCGCAGCGAGAATTCAAAATCCAACATGGCGTCCATTTCGTAGTTATAGAATCGAAGACAAACCTTCGAATGCCGGTATTCAGGAATCTGTCCGTCGTCGTGTACTGCAGTAAAAATTGTTTTCTTGTTGTCATAAATCGACGCTGTCATGTTTCAAGCATCGTACGTCGTGTCGCGAGGCACGAGGAGACAATTTGCGTCCGCGTTGTTGTCATGGTTACTACGCATAGACAACTCGAAAGCCGCATTCTCCGACAACGGCGAGAAGCAGCCAGCAGATTTAGTATTGACCAAGTAAAAACTAGTAAGTGAGAAAACTGTCCTTGCGTACACGCGCCCTTAAGGCGCGTTATGCAACGAGACTTTCTCGCTCGCCGAAAGCAATTTACTAGGCAACCGTTATTTATTTACGATTAATTTCCCGTTTCTATTAAATGAATGCGGTAATAGACAACAAATTTAATGTATTATAAAATAACAACACAGACAAAGCACAAAGTGCAACAGTCATTTTAAACATTGCTACAACATTGTTGCTATTTTCACGCTATGTCCAACATTTGCTATTCTCGCTGAAAAAACAGCTTGTAGCAGTGATCAATCGACGGTAGAATAAATAGCTACTCACAGCAAGAATCCAAAATCCAACATGGCGTCCATTTCGGCGTAGTCGAATCGAAGACAAAGCATCGAACACCGGCATTCAGAAATCTGTCCGTCGTCGTGTACTGCAATAACAATTGTTTTCTAGCTGTCATACATCGGCGCTGTAGTGTTGCATGCATCGTACGTCGTGTCTGGAGGCACGAGGAGGACACTTGCATCCGCGTTGTTGCCATGGTTACTACGTATAGACAACTCGATAGCCGTATTCTCCGGCAAAGGCGAGAAGCAGCCAGCAGATTTAGTATTGACCAAGTAAAAGCTAGTAAGCGAGAAAATTGTCCTTGCGTAAACGCGCCCTTATACCCTATCTTCCATTACTTTTCTAGCTGCCCTCCCTGTAATGCGGGCCCACAATTGGACTTTTCCTTTCGTTCTTAGGCCGACCCGATTCTACGTTCCGTGCGATTCTCCTGCGTCATTTCTTGCTGTACGTGATAGGTGAAGCGTCGCTATAGCCCCATCTTAGATTGCGTTCGTGTTCTTCCTTTGCTTTTTCCTTATCGCTTTCATGGATAAAGTGTAAATTTCGTTTGAACGTCTTGCTTGAGTTTGCCACTCGTGCTGAACTTGTATCTCTGTAATCTGAAACGCCATTCCACGTAGCTATCTCTCCCTCTTTCTCTCTGTCTGTCTCTAGACGAGCAACCGTAATCTTCATTTGACTTAAACTTCAGTTGGCACTTGGACGGCTTCAGTTACACCCACGGACGTCAATAGGCTACGCCTTATTGGCTTGGGAACGGCGGAACAGCACCGATACAGTCGACGAGTTATGATTGATGAACATTACAACCAAACATGGACAAAACACGTAAAGACGAGGTAAGCAAAATTCAAATACTGTGCACTTTTTTTACATTTAAAAATCTTGTTTTATTTGTAAACAACTTTTCAGTTGTCAAGGCTCCGCCTTTACATGAACATCTTTTGCGGCAGTCGATTAGTTGTCTAGGTTTAATTAATTTTGAAAGTGCGGCTAAGAAAATGTTTAAGGAGGCAAAGTAGGTCCTTTTTTTCGCTTTCACCCATGTTTTTTCACGAAATTAAATGTCCGTTCTATTATCTATGCTATGTCTTTACTCCTCTTCCTGGTTTGTAGCTCTTCAGCCGCGTCTTCTGCATTTATTTTCTCTGGCTCTTCAGCGACAAATACTGCAAATATTTTCTGTGACTTTGCAGCTACATCTTCTGGGATTATTCTCGTGACACTTTAGCCGCATCTTCTGCGTTTATTCTCTGTGGATCTTTAGCCGCATCTTCTACGTTTATTCTCTGTGGCTCTTCAGCTGCATCTTCTGAATTTATTTTCTCTGGCTCTTCAGCGACATATACTGCAAATATTTTCTGTGACTTTGCAGCCACATCTTCTGAGATTATTCCCTGACACTTTAGCCGCATCTTCTGCCTTTATTCTCTGTGGCTGTTTATCCGCGTCTTTTGCGTTTATTCTCTGTGGCTCTTTAGCCACATCTTCTGCAGTTATTTCCTCTGGCTCTTCAGCGACATATACTGCAAATATTTTCTGTGACTTTGCAGCTACATCTTCTGAGATTATTCTCATGGCACTTTAGCCACATTTTCTGCGTTTATTCTCTGTGGATCTTTAGCCGCTCTGTGGCTGTTTATCCGCGTCTTTTGCGTTCATTCTCTGTGGCTCTTTAGCCGCATCTTCTGCGTTTATTCTCTGTGGCTCTTCAGCCGCATCTTCTGCAGTTATTTTCTCTGGCTCTTCAGCGACATATGCTGCAAATATTTTCTGTGACTTTGCAGCCACATCTTCTGAGATTATTCTCATGACACTTTAGCCGCATTTTCTACGTTTATTCTCTGTGGCTGTTTTTCCGCGTCTTTCGCGTTTATTCTCTGTGTCTCTAGCCGCTTCTTTTGCGTTTATTCTCTGTGGCTGTTTATCCGCGTCTTTTGCGTTTATTCACTAACATGGCTCTTTAGCTGCTTCTTCTGCGTTCATTCTCTGAGGCTGTTTATCCACGTCGTTTGCGTTTATTCTCTGTGGCTCTTTAGCCCCATCTTCTGTGGTCATTCTCTGTGGCTCTTCAGTCGATTTAGCCGCTCTGTGGCTGTTTATCCGCGTCTTTTGCGTTCATTCTCTGTGGCTCTCTGTGGCTCTGTGGCTCTGCGATATTTTTCGTGCTCCCCGCCCCGCTATTTTAGTGCTAGTCTTTTATTTTGCATTGTGGCTCTTTACGTTATCTTTTATTGATGGCCAAAATTTAGGCACAGTTAAAGTGTGGGCATAAATAACTAATTTGTTGACACGACCTTCCTTAGATATCCTTCCTTTAACCTCTCCCTCCCTCACAAAAAAATCTGTATTTTACATGCCCAAAACTCTGGAACGCTGGCTGGCTATAAAAAGAGCTGATGTTTCTTCCAACCCCCGCTCCTTTTTGATTCTCTTCTTAATTTCTGCGGCTGTACGTCTATAGCTTTTCAGATGTGTACTGCTTAGTTAGCCAAAATAAGGTCAGATTTGGGCTTAAATACCCAACGTGTTGACGTTCCCTTCTCTTCATATCCTTCTTTCCGAGTTAAAGATCTGAGAAATGCAAGCAATACCGAATACATTCGATCAATGCGATGTCCGAAAGGTAACAGTATTTTAGGGTATTAAAATTAATTTTAGCGGGAAGTGAAAAAATTACTTTTTTTGTGAAATATGAGTAAATAAAAGATTTAAAAATGATACGAAAGAGGATACGAAAAAAAGATAAAGGTTTGCTATTTATGCCCCAACTTTGATTAGGAGGGAGTGGAGGACCGCAATCCATCACCATCGGCCGAGCCCTGTTAATTTGTAATCAATCGAATTCAATCAGTCAATCAGTCAATCATTCAATCATTCAATCAGTCGAATTCAATCAACCTCAAACTTATTTTTAAAATAAGAAAGGGATTATGATGTGTGGTCACATTCCTAGCAGCGTAGGCTTGTATGCGCTTCGTGCGGTGTAGTTTGGTGTGATAGGTAACGACGTAGGTGTAAGGTTTAGGTGAAATCGGCATGAATTGGTAAGGTTAGCGGAAATCTGCCTTGGCCTGAATTTCATTTGGTAAGGCGGAGTGAAGTTCAAGTTTCAAGGCAAGTTTCACCGCAGAACGATTTGCATAGCGTCATGGAACAGTACAGATACAAGTTTGGGCCAGATGTGCCTGCAGATAAAAAGATTTTTCTCTCTGACTACAACAGAGATATTAGCTCCTACAACCATTTCCTGGCAAGAGTAGTTGATTGGGGAAGTTGTTTGTATGAAAGTGATAATGGATTTTGAACAATCGGTAGGGTATTGGCTCGACCTGTTTGGATTTTCATGACCCGATTCTGAGTGCAACCATCAAACCTTCTCACCTATCTCCTTACGAAGGATTTGTTTATATTGAGCAGTGACACAACGTAGTATTATTGTATATAACTCTATGCTAGACCCTGAATGGGTTAGCTGCAAGGGGCACTGCAGAGTGAAACAGAAGGGCGTCATACTGAAGCCGATGCTGTGAAGAGTGATTTCTTACACCTAAAACGCGCGATTTTTGTTGTTGGAGAAAACAACGTTATTTTAAGGCTAAGAAATCCGCTCTTCCGTTGTTTTTCCCTCCATTTTTATGTAGTGCACCTTGTAGTTATGCCCTCCAAAACCCATACTGGTGCCAATATGGCGGCAAATGTCACTGCTGTATTGTTGTATGTTCAAACGCAATGTTTGATGACAATGTTTGTAGATTTCTTCGAAAAGTTGTTTTCGGAAAGTCTCTTTTTATAAATTTCTATAACACTGCTTACAAAACAGTAGGTTTCTTTTAAAAGTCATTCGAAGATTATTAATGTTCGTTGTATCGGGATCAATTCTGAATTTTATAAGGCCTCACGAACAGAAAAAAAGTATGGTAGGGGAAGAAGAAACTTGGGGATTCGGAACCTCAAAACCTCCGATAATAGTAAGGACCTGAGATAGTGTCCAGAAAAGACCATAGCTGACCAAGAATCAGAATGGTAGTTTAGTTCTTACACTACTCTGAAAGGCAGTTAAAATGTACTTGCGGGAGTTACCTGGACTAGAATGAATAAGAAATCGTAGTTGCTGCTGTACGGGTTAGATTTTTTTTAAAGTTTCATGTAAATAATAGCTGAATGGTGGTGTTGAATGCGCGGTTTGCAATACTGGTTAGGTTGGGCAGCTCACGTGAATGTGAATGTTCGACCGAATTAAACCATGCGCAATGGCTGTTTGCCGTGACGTCACCATGAGTTAGCCAATGACGAACGAGAGCAACGGCTGTTTGGCCGTCTGATTGGACTAGCCAAGTCACGTGATATGCACGCCACAGCAAACAGCCATGGCGTGTGGTATACGTTTCTTAAAATTTGTGCACACACACTGTCTAGTGAATGCTGATTTTCGTACAATTCACTTACTAAATCAGCACATCGAGTAAATCATATCACCCACCTTCCACTCATGCCCCACCCCTCCTAATGAGGACTTCTACTATATTCTTCCATGTTCATGCTGACGGAAGAATGAGGCTCAAGGCGGTGTTGAAGAGAAGCATGCTGTCCTGAAAACTTCCCACAATGCTTCCCTCCTGCCAGACGTGCGGTGCTTAACTCTTAAAACTGCTTACGAGGAGCTGTCTTGATTTATACGATCCTATTATGTAGATGTGCAACGTCGGTTCACTTTTTTTTTTACGTTTTTCGTAAACCCTGCTGAAGAGTGATTGTGTGCCTCACAGCTGAAAAACAGTGAGGCATTCAGTTGTGTAAATAACGAGGCACATACTGCGGCAAGATGTGAGGCAGGTAAAGGGGTGTGTGTCTTAGAGGTAGCGGATTATGAATGCTGAATTTCTACAGGTCGACACGATTCTGACTTTTTGTATGCGTGTTGATGGAGGAGATATCTGCTTACTCGAGAAATACGACCAACTTACAGCATCTGAAAGCTAATTTTTTTTTGGGTTGTACTAACATGAAGCAAGTAACACAGGCGTCGGTTAATACATTCTCATAAATTTTTATCAGTTGATAAACTTGATTCGTTTTCATACCCATCTGGATTCCACTGCTCCGGTAGGTAGGGTTTCGTGATAGAGACGATTGATCACTCCTTTATCAGATTCTGGTTTTCAATTTCATTTTGACGATAAGCACCAGTTCAAGTTGCTTCTCTTCGCTGGATTGCTGTCTGGTTATGATGACCTTGATGTTTTGGCACCAAACATCCATAATTAAAGTGGCGGGCCTATTTGGTGTGTTTGCGTGCGTGTTTGTTCCGCTAAAAACCTTGATCTAAAGAATTTAACAAGTGGAGAATGGACTTGAAAAAGTGAAAGTCTGTTTATTTAGTCTAATTGAGAAGTTTCAGCACTTTTAGCCGATAAATTAAGTGACAGCCCGTATCGTGCACAATAAAAACCATACTACGTTTCGGGAGGATAACCTCCCGTCTTCAGGTAAAAATAAACAATAAAACATTTTAATAATTCATGGCAGTATCTGCCGAGTCACCAAGTCTATAAAAACAAACCATTCAAGCATGGCCAAGGCCTAAAACTTTAAAATCTAGTAACATGGTTTATCAATTGGTATGGTAAATATTTTTAAAATTTGAAAGTTTTAGGCCTTGACCATGCCTGAATGGTTTGTTTATGTAGACTTAGTGACTCGGCAGAGACTGCCATGAATTTTTAAAATGTTTTAGTGTTTATTTTTACCTGAAGACGGGAGGTTTTCCTCCCGAAACGTAGTGTGGTTTTAATTGAGCGCGATCCTGGCTGTCACTTAATCTTATTTAGACTAATAGTGTATTTGTTACAATAAATAAATACAAATGCAAACCTATTTCCGTTTGCTTTTAGCTGTTTACTGTTTTGTTGGCCAAAATAAGGTCAGATGTTTGGGCACAAATAACCAACGTGTTGTTCTGCCCATCCCTTTGTATCATTCTTTCTTTCCTTTTGCACTCAAATGTCAGACTGCCTGGACGGGGAATTTAACCCGTAAACTTGAGACCAAAGCTGAAAATCGTACCGCTCAGCCTAAGCGACTTTATTGGGATGTTAGGTTAAATGTTACATGGCCGTGTTTTCAAAGCTGTGTCATGCGGGTGAATAGCGTTAACCTATTTAATACTAACAGAGCCGTCTGATTTTCCAGTACGTAATTATTAGCTTCAATACATTTTTGCTTTATGTCTTTCAACCTAAAACAGGCATGAAGCCAGGGAAAAGTCACCTGTGGTTCTCACTTTGTCTGGGCACTTAGAACTTTCCTTACGTAGTATTTTTCTAGATCACCTCACCTCCTCCCCTAGGGAAAAACCGAAAAAGTTATTTATTTCTTCATGGATAAGTTTTTGACAGCATTTTTCAAGTAGGGTTGTGGTAGAAGCTAGGTATAATGTGACGAGAGACGGAAGGATTGAAAGAAGGCAAACATGTGGATAGCATCCTTTTCAATACCTGCGCATAATGCCATTTTGTAGTATTTTTTCCAAGGTGTTTTTATTCCGCGGATATTTTTTTCCGTTCTTCCCATTGTGAGATAGAGATGATTCTTTAAAGCAAGATCGATGGAACGATAGTATATTGGAAGGTTGGTCATTTACCTGCTCACTGAGTGACGTCACTGGAAACGCGCTTACTGGAACCTTTCAGGTATGTGCGCACGTGCGTGAACTGTTGAGCTGCAGTGGAGGCAGCAAAATCAACAGCCATTGGAAAAGCAATATGCAAAAATCTCGGAATGGACCCCTCTGTTTTAAAGCATGCTGTTAAATACAAAAACAAAGTAATTTGGGATAACATCCAGATCATGTTTTTTTTTTAAATATCATAAGCTTCTTCACCCTATCTGTACAGTATAACTAGCTGCTTGACTTTATTTGAAGATAAATTTAGATAAAAGTTCTGATAAGTTAACGGTGTTTTGCAGGAGAGCTCTTTTTTTTCAACGGATAACGGGACGTTTGCAGGCGGTACGGCTTAGAAAATATACACATTATATTTGAAAGTACTAGGCAAGGTCAAGGTTGGTTTACTTGATTGAAGGCGCAGATAATAGTGGGAAGATTAGGCATGGGCAGGAATGTATCTCGACAAAAAGTTGATGGAAAGTTCGATGAGGTAACTACGCAGTTGAAGTAACCATAACCTGGTGGATTCCTTAAGAAATTGAAACTTGGGTTTCGAATTTTGCAAATAAAGGAGCCTACACATACACCAGGAATATAATTGGAAACAAAATTATGTTTTCCGTTGAGTTGTTGACACTAGATTGTAGGGGTTAAAATATCGTAAGGAGGCAGGCTACCTCGTAGTTATCGGAGGTTACATTCTTGGGGGCAAGTGAAGCACGAAAATGCATGCTCGGGACCCATGGCCTTTTAGATCTGGTTCCTTGCTGCTGCTCTTCTTACCGCTGCAGCTGAATCTTACAGCCGTTGCTGAAAATCCGAAAACGCTTGTGCTAGGAATTTCATCTTCGAACGAAAGAAACGAGTTCGAACGTGAATTTCGTATCTCAGATAGTTTCGGAGATATCTGGTTTCATCTCGATTTTCGGCGCGTAGATTCAACAACGTCGGTACGAGAGCAGCAGTAAGGAACACCAGCAGCAGTAAGGAACACTTTGTCGTTCTTGAAGAACGATAAACATTCGCAACTTTGTTCTTGAAGCACGACAAAAGTTCGCAACTTTATTCTGATTTGGTGTTCATTTCATGACGGGAGAGCTCACATGCTTGAAAGAAACATGTAAGCTCCCCTGTCATGAAATTAAAACCAAACCAGAACAAAGTTGCGAACTTTTGTCGTGCTTCAAGATCAAAGTTGCGAATGTTAATCGTTCTTCAAGAACGACAAAGTGTTCCTTACTGCTGCTCTCGCACCGACGTTGTTGAATCTACGCGCCGAAAATCGAGATGAACCCGATATCTCCGAAATTATTTGAGATACGAAATTCGCGTTCGAACTCGTTTCTTTCATGCATGAAAGCTCCCTTGTCATGAAATTAAAACCAAATGATAACAAATTGCAAACTTTATCGTGCTGATAACACACTCAGAAAAACAGACACGCAAAATTCAAATTAGTTATTTAAATCAGTTAAGATTTGATAAGTAAGTTGTCATTGTATAATATCAGTGTTGTAGTGTAACGTCAGTTGAATCATCAAACAGACTAGTTTTAATAATAAGTGTTGGAGGAACGTTTTTGTCTAGCCATGAGACAAATTAGATAAAAAGTTGTATGAACATTGAATAAAAATTGTCTTTAATACTTCGGTAAATACGGATGCAAACCTATTTACGTTGCCTTTTGGATTCATGTGTCAGACTGCCTGAGCGGGGAATCGAACCCATGACCTTTGAAACCAAAAGCCGAGGTCCTACCGCTGAGCCATACTGACACGGCCAAAATGCTGGCCGTTCAGGCCGTGTCAGTATGGTTCAGCGGTAGGACCTCGGCCTTTCATTTCAAAGGTCGTGGGTTCGATTCCCCGCTCAGGCTACTTAGGCAATCTGACATATAAGTCCAAAATGCAACGGAAATTGGTTGGCATCTGTACTCTTAAATTCATTCACGTTGATATAGGAAAATGGTACAGCAGATTGCTGAAGAAAGTCGGCCACATCGCATAGATTCGGTATGTAGAATTACATAGAAAAGACACCCCGATGGTGCAAGCAAAAAAAACAGGAATCACCCCCCGTCCCCACACACAACCACACAAAAAAAACCAAGGGCCAACCGTCAAAGAAAAAACCTAACCAAGAAAACGGTCCAACTGATTTTTGAAGGAATCAAG
>JAHWFP010244381.1:0-19108 GCA_023313725.1 Lithobius niger
CTCGTCAACGATTAAATATAATGTAATGTTCCCTCCGGAACTTATAGGTTCTTAGAACTAAGACATTTACTGTGAATGATAAGCAGACTAACACTTGCTAATGGACTTTATTTCCTGTGTGTTATACAGTTTTATACCTTCCTGTGGTCATGTGATTAACCACAGGATGTAGGGTGGCGATAAACACGGACAAACTGATTAAACTATGTAGTGGTTAAGGTCAGCTGTGAAAGGTGCCATTGGGGCTTGCCACAAATAACGACAAGCCACCACATATAACACAACAGTCGACATTACGAGTGGCCTGTAGCAAATACAAGATACACTCCATTTTGAAAGGCAGTAAAAGCTTGTGTGACTGGGATTCGAATACACGACTTTCTGTTTTTACCTTACCGACGGGGCTTGATGGCTGGCTCCATTCTCTGAAGAACTGTTGAACATTTCTTAGTAGTCCTTGATGGCCATAAACATAATTATATGCAGACAAAAGGCCACATGACAAATTAATTTAAGTAAATAAGCAAGAATAAAATACAACGTATATGCTTAAAAGAACATTCCTCCCAGCACTATTTTTCTCGATCCTCCACATCAAGTACGGCCCAAAAAGTTTATTTACTTACCCTTAGTTAATCCCTAGCTAAAAATCCGTTCTAAAATGGCGTCTAGGAGATTTTCCGTTGAAAAATTGTAACTATATTTATTGCTTCCCACACTTATATGATCCTTTGTACACTTACAATAACCATAACGTTTCATCTCTTGGCGTGCACGTACTAATTTGCTAATAATTACCATGAGATCATATATCTAAAAGACTAATGCGGGCGATGCTATATGCGCGGATGCCGATCAGTGCGTGGCTGTTATGAGGCAGGCGGGGTGTACCTTTAACTATTAGAAAACAAAAACAATCTCGTTTGATGTTTAAGGTAAGGTTTAACTAATCCGAAGTCGATACAGCAAATGAACACACAACAAGTATCGTGTAAGGTTTCAAACACTGCAGTACTGCTAAACTGTTTAGTCCAAGTGAAACCTTACTGCTGCAGTCAAAAGTTTTCACCATTTTTACTTTTGTGCACGATATATCAGCCAACGATTGATGCATTCTACTTGGCAATATGACATCGCTGGAAAATGTTAAAAAGCTAATTGTGTTAGTGTGCTTAGTAGAGCTCTTCAGGTAATTCATTGGTTCGTGCGAGTTCTTGAAAACCTGGAAATATCCTGGAATGTAATAATGAAAATCCATGCCTGGAAAAGTGCTCGAATATCTGGAAAATGGTACATGTGTATCAGTAGGGTGATTTACGGAAAGTAGACGATGTGACTGAAGAACACTGAACAATTTTGCCAAGAAAATAGTCGAGTGTGTAGCCTTACATTATTCTTCCTTTGTTTTAGCTATAGGTTTAAAATTTAGGCTCTGGTCTTAATTGTATTCACGTGTATAATCGCTGAGTACAGCAGTAAGGTTTCACGTGGATTAAACAGTACAGTACTGACTTCGGATCAGTTAAACCTTACCTTAAGCATCAAACAGTTGGTTTTGTTTTCTAATTCGTGCTACTTCGGCATACCAAGCAGTTTAGATTAGCTTGTTTTAACGTGTTTTATCTTTATGAATTACGGTTTGCTGGAAGGATACGATATGGTATGGTGTTGCCTTACAGTATATGTTCGTTAAACCTAACTGTAAACACCAATGGAGTCCGTTTTTGTTTTCTAATTTGACATACCAAGTTGGTCTTCTGTCTCCTGGCAAACGCACTGAGTCGCCGTCAAGTTGTTGATGTTTCATTGTTGTTGTATTGTTGTTGTTGCATGAAGGCGGCAAGCGTAAGCAAGACTGTCTTTACATGGAGCAAAAGTTTTCTCGACTACAACGAGCAGCTGGATAAAATACTTGCATGTGACAAAAAAGGCCACAAACTTGTTGGACGTCCCTATAATGTAATACAACTGTTTTGGTCCGGTGGACAACTCTTTCTACCAAAAAGTTGTCTCCAGAGACGTTGATTTTCTGTTACTGACTAGTTAACTAGCTACTGGTGGACCGGAAGTCATGTAAATTTGCATAGAATTTAAGAACCTAATCGGAAACGTCAGAATACGGCATATTGTTCGAGTCGCGGCTGCAACAAACAACTAATCGTGCTGACGTTTTTTAACCCAGATGCTTGACAAGCGACCGAGCGTGCAACAATATTTACACAAAGACAGCAATGTTATTGCTTGTTCGGTAAAAGGTTCTGCGCTCGTATTTATTGATTGTAACTCGATTCCTAAGTGCCCCATCACCGTTCGTACCGTGGAAACTCAACGACGGATGGCCAGTGCCACAACTAGTCTTTTCCAAGGAGGGGCGCAAGGGGGAAATTATTATGGGCCCCTCCCAAAGACTAAAACAATTCTGGGATCAAAGTTGTTTTCGCCCGACCAAACAGTTTTGGGGTCATCGTGATTTTGACCCTTCTGGGCTACCTGCCTCATGAAGGTTGGGCCCCCTTGCATCCTGGGCCTGGGGGCATTGGGATACCTTGAACAATTTGCACCATCCCTAATTGCGGGATGCGAATAGCCCTGTCAGACAACTACTCTTAAAAAATTTTTAGGAGAATTTATTTGAAGGGACTATTCGGCGTTGAGTTTCTGCAGTATGAACGGTGATGGGGTACTTCGGAATCGAGTAACAATCCAGAAATAAAAGTAGAGAACCTTTGTTGGCTAACTCGGTTTTTCGTCGTTGTGCGATGACGGATGCTTTCGAAATCTTGAACAGTGATGTGATTACAGGACGGAGAGCCAAATGGACTCCATTAGAGATAAATAAACGTCAATTAACGTGTAATTACATCTATACGTGTGTTATAAATAAACATGTATTTGATATTTAACAAATAAATTAAAAATAATCAGATATATGACTGACGGTAGTGTCAGCATGTCTAGCATTAAGCTTCTCTGGGGGGGGGGGGCGGGGAGCAACCTTTATCAGGCAGGGTGACAGCTATCCACCAAATTAACGTAAAAAGTGTAGGAATAACAAAGAAATATTTCTCATAAATTGGTTTGGCTATAAAGTACAAGTATTAGCTTGGCTATTCATAAGTATAAATAAGTATTAAAAACAAGTAAGTATTAATAAGCATAAAATGTGCTTGTCATTGCATTCCAGCTTGATTCCGAGATACCCCTCCAGACAACAATAAAACTATTGCTAAGCACTAGTAGGCCTTAGGGCGTCGGGCAGATGACAAGGAGTGGTTAACGCTCGTTAAACCCTTTGAACCCTTTGAGGAAGCAACATTGCTCCCGAGGGCTGTAGCCCAGATGACAAGTTGTTGGTTGGTTTATTTATGGAGCTAAACCCCCACTGGCTATCCACCCCTAAAAATACAACTGACATACAGTTGTTTAGAGTAGCAGTTTTAACAAGGAAAAGCAAAATAGGTAGAGGTACAAATAACCACTGTTTGTAAGAACAGATACGGATGATACGGCTTGCATCTCATTGAATGCAACAATAAACACTCCTCGAGGTAATTGTTGCGTACCTCGGAGGTACAAATGCTTTTCTCTGCACCATTGTTGCGGACAATGGTAACAACTTACCAGGGCAGATGACCAAGAGTGGTTAACGCTCGTTAAACCCTTTAAACCCTTTAACAACTTATCTTGTAGTGATTAACGGTCGCTAAAAAACCCTTTGAACTCATCGTCGTGGGGCAGATAACCCAGTTTGGGTTCGTGCTCCCTACAAATGAACAAACAAATATTAAACCCTGGTATTTTGGGGACAAGTAGGGCCCTGTGGTGTCGCGTGTTCATGTCGATTGTGGCATGTCAAAGATTCTGGGTTTTCTGCTTGGGATTTTCCCAGCTACATTGTCCCTCTCATCATCGTCGGGTAGGTAATCCAGTTTGGGTTCAGGCTCCTGCGCTTGCTCCATAAAAAGCAAAACAAAACAACAATATTGCTTGTCAGCTATATAATATCTAAGCCTCGTGATTTATTGTTCATAATTAATGACTTTCATCCCCCTCCCACCTTACATACAGTTTGATTATTTATTTTGTCAGGGGAGTGTGGCCTTATCTGATCCTTTATAACTTTTTTAATACCTTATCTGATCTGATAAGGCTTCAGAAGAAGTGAACATGCACCATTCAGCACCATTTCATCACAGAACCAAAAGGTCAGTTAATGTCTTCATTATTACATTAAGTCGATATGCCAAGCTCTTAAACCCCCATAACCCCCTCTGCACGCCGAGCACTAAACTCAGCAAGGAAAAACATTTTCTTGGTAAATTGGCAGACCGGTCGGTTGAGGAGGAATAGCGAAATATTTGTTGACGATACAGCATTTAGGTGATAAAGAGAACCAAGCCCTTATCATGATTTGTGACGTCATGGCAGAGAGCAATCTCCGCTAAGTTGGTTGCCTGGTAGTAGGAGCTTAGCGGGGAAGCTATCTCGCGTGATGGCGGGGGTCGCGTGTTTAGACGGACGGACGAACGACTCGGGGCAGGACAGAAACACAATGACAGACTAACTGGAGAGAGAATGAGCGACAGAGGTTTTTGCCTTTCTTGATCCGAACAGCCATGAGTGAAGAGGAGCAGGGCGTGCAGGTAAGACCCATCGAGTATAGCGTTCCATTTATAGCACAAATCAGCTATTTTCACTAATATGACCAGTTGACGTGGATTACTAAACTTATTTTCGCAAACTCGAGTTCTATTTTTCTGTGCTGAAAAGACGCCGAGTGTGAAAGAATCTTATTCTCGCGTGAAATATCTTAGAAGTAGGCGAGAGATACTTCTAGGATCTTCGGATACTTCGAGGCTCATGGTATACTTCTATAACCGTGTATAACCGTTTCGCCGAATTTTAATCAGTGTCTTAATTTTCGGTGGAATAGGAATTCCCGTTTCGCCGAATATTTTTTTTTTCAAAATTACGTGCCTCGCTCGCGCTGCTGCGCTCGCTGCGGCGGAACATATAATACATCACAACCGCAACTTATTGCAAATTCCTTCTAATTAGAAATGCATCTTTAACTTGTTCAATGTCAAATTTTTTTAGAATATTTGGATTCGTCGAAACGGGAATTTCCCTTTCGCCGAATTTTAATCAGTGTTTAACTTTCGGCAAAACGGAAGAATTTTTCGGCGAAACGGGAAGACACCCTTCTAAGACCTAAGGAATCGGTCATTATTTATATATGGCCGAGAAGGGGTGGGGGGGGGGGGAGAAGGATGGGGGGAACCAAAATGGGGCCCACCAAATTCCGAAAACCTCCCCCCCCCCCCCCTCTTTTAAAACCCTGAAAACATCATAACTCCCCCACAAAATGTCCAAAAATAATGTGCCCCCCACCTCTCAAAAAATACACTTTGTATTCTGTTGAGACTGTCTGCAGATGATTTCCTGTAGCCAAATTAACTAAGTAGCACTTCGCACCGACAAGTTACCACTAGTTGTTAGGAAAACGTGCTTTTTTTTTATCGAAAGGTCATGGTTGAGTGAAAAATGTTTCATAAAATACCGATGTCCCGTACACCCACTTTGTGTCAATGCATCGTTTTCTTATGTGACCACTCCCCTCAACATTGTCAGCACATGATAGATGGAAGAAGCCAAGGAGCAGTACTTTAAAAGTAAACAGTTTCGTAACTGTTTTGAGACTTCTTAACAAACAGTCTAAAATCTTGTGAAGGAAAGGCCAACACTGAGTACGTGGAGAAAATCGTAATCAACTTTAAAATTAGGTTACCGCAATTAAACGTATTACTTTATCACAGGTAGGATATGGACAACACTCATTTGGTTGCAAGCAAAGTTTTATTACCCGCAAGAACCCTAGGGCTATCATAATTAAGAAAAAGCAGATGCAGCGAGCGACTACCTTGTCGCAACTAGTCTTCTATACACTTTCGCCACTTTTGAAAATGTTGAGGCGCACACCTATATCACGAATTGCAACCGCGATGTCTTATTTTATAATCTAAAAAGTACTAACCATCACAATTACCGGTTTAAAATGTGTTAGCTTTTAGGCCTAGGCGTAATTTTAGGCTTAATTGTCATACTTTAGGCGTAATTGTCAGCTTTTAGGCCTAATTTTTAAAGTGCCATTTTAACTTCATCAGTAGCAGCTAACGGAGAATTGGGTTCGAAAGTAGGCCTATTCATTAATGCAATACGGTGTCAAGATTTCGGCAACGCAATTTTAGGGCTAATTTTCAGCTTTTAGACCTAATTTTATTAACCTGCCGTATAAGTATAGTAGCTAACAGGGAATTGGGTTCGTGAGTAGGCCTATTTATTCATGCAACTTGGTGTCGAGACTTCACGTTTCCATGGCAACTATGAAGCTGACGTGTGTCGTTAACGAAATCTTTTTTTTTACGACTGCGTGTGTTCATGTAGTGGTTAAATGCGACGATCAAATGTTATTATTTCATTGAGTTACTTCGCGAATGCCTATTAGCTATCAGGAAGCAACGTTCTTTTAATTTGCCGTGTTTCACAAAGTCCACTTGACTACCACTGAAAAAGGCGGCTGACAGACGGAAAAAGTCGTTGTTATAGGCGTCCCAGCCGTTTCGGCTGCGCATAAGAATAAAAATCTAAAGTCAGCCAAGCGGTGGGGCAAGTTCTGAAATTGTCTAGACCCACACTGTTGCTAGGTTGTCTTCAACAATTAACTAACTCACGTGACATATGGTGTTTTAGGTTTCGTTTACGTGTTATGTGTTTTAGTTGTGTATAAATGTATAACTAATTTCCCTGAAACTGTTATACCTGTTGTTGGATTTATGATTTCATCATTACTTTTGATACTGAGACTTAGAATCCCCGAAACAACGTTGGAAATAACGTTGGAAATAACGTTGGAAAAAAATGGGACGAGGTGGTTGATAACTTATCGAGGAGACTGATATACATATAAATAAACACCAACACACTAAGAGAAGCTTCTTTTCACTGCTTCGCTCCACCCACATCACTAAAGACAACTTGTTATTCTTAGATATTAGCTTAATCTAACATCACTCAAACTAACGGAGTGGTAATACATATATATGCGTGCTGGCATTTGTGTTTTTATTTATACCTCATTAGATTAGGCTATTAATACTTTGTCTTTCATAGAAAAAAAATCATTCCTCCAGTCAATTGTAGAAACGGATGAGATTGTATTAGATTTCTGTAAAGAGTTGAGTTTCCAGACGAATTAAAAATAGGCCAAATACACTACTAAAGTGTGTTATCGTTTGTAGCCTGGTGAAAGCGATAAGCTGTTCGGTAAAAAAGGACTCAATTTAAAAGTTGACTGCTTCAACCGTAACTACAAGGAAACTCAAGTGCGTACCACAATGTAAACTGAAAATTTGGCCTTTGTGAAATGGCACGTGCTGGAAAACAATAACTAGTAACATAATCTCTAATTAATGAATTTGTCTTTCTTTAGCTTCCAAAGGTGAAATGAAATGGTTTAGGCAGAAATTTGTTTATTATGTTTGGTTGTTTGTTGTGTTTGTTGACGTGTTGGTGTATGTTGCAATGACTTCGAACATTGTATCGTCCATAATACTCTCTGCAGAGATACATGGAAATCGATATTCAAATACAGCCATTCCATATTTGCGTTCCATATTCCATATTCCATTCCATATTCCATAGTTGCGTAGGATTAGGTCAGACCTAATAATGACTTTTAAGATTTTATATGGATTACTGCCGATCGATCTACCCTTTTTCGATCAAGCTTCCTCTTCATCCACCAGAGGCCATTACCTGAAGCTGCGTGTCGAGCTCACGCATCTGGGCTGTCGGAAATCATTCTTCGCCGTGCGTGTAGTTCCAATTTGGAACTCACTACCCGAAGAGACGGTCTCTGCCGCGTCAATTTCAATCTTTAAGAAGAAGCTACTGAGCTGTGATCTCACTAAATTCCTTAAAAGGACTTACTGACATCATACGAATTCACTTCTTCTCTCCTTTCCTTTTAACGCTGGGAACGGTATCAGTGGCCTGCCCTTCCGTAATCCCACTCCCACTTTTGATGAGAGTAAACATATTATTATTATTATTATTATATTCCAATCCTTGGCCTTTAGTTTGTGTGACCCAATGGATTACGAACAGCATGTCTTGTCCAAGAGTGCTTACTCACAACATGCCACGCCAGTACACAATGTCATTTGTGCTTAAAGTGACCCTATATGTTGCACATTCTCTTTTGTCATTATATTATTGTAACTAGTGCATTTTGTTTCATTAGCATAGTGTACGATTTTTTTTTTTTTTAGTTTTGTTAACTAACTTGTGGCCAGGTGTGAGTGGCAGTCAAGTCCATCCATGGACCCATTCGTTTTCTTTACCAATAAAGTTATTATTATTATTATTATTATTATTATTATTAAATGAATGAGGTAGGACAAAACAATAACCGATCAATCCATTGATACTAACTTAAAACAAAATGTTGAATTAAACTCTGAAATGGCAACAGGAGAGATATTTCTCAGTAAATTGAGAATTTGTATTTGTATACTTAAAGTAGCACTATCACCAAATGAAAATCGTATAAAAATACAGTGGCGCCATCTAGAGACAGTGATATTGTTAACCTTTACAGCTTGCTCCCAGGTGCACGAGAGCGTACCAAATTTTCACTCAATAATTAAGGAGGCTCGTGGCTTGTTCATTTCGTTAAAAGAAAATGGCTTTGTGTATTCCTTCACTTGATGCAAGCAAGTACTAGATAGCGCTAGATGTTGGCAGATGCTGCAGGCTACTTTAAAGAGAGATAACATTATTCAGTTGTTAGGAGTGTTCTTAAATAGCAAACAGTCTTGTGTCTACAATGGTCTGAAAGCCACTTCGACATGACATGGTTAAAACGACAGCTAATTTTGGTTTGCTTGATTACCCACCTGTCCACTTTCTGCCCGTAGTGCATAAGGAATTCCGTTCGGAGTGTTGAAAGTGTATGACGGCCATTACCCAACTTGGTAGTTTTTGTTGTATTACAAAATGTATTATGAATTCCCTAACTTATGAAGAAAGCTCAGTGGGCAAGTGCGTTGGATTATATGATGCTGCGTCGAGTCTAGGCTGGACTAAATGTTATTTCAAGTTAATGCTGCAAATTAAAAGGACGAAAATAGCTAAGATCTTAATTTTGTGATAGTTAAATTATATTCAATCAATTAAAGTTGTGAACTTGTTCATTTCCTCATATTACTTCGCTCCACCGACATTTACGTCGATTGTTTGAGTTTTGCAGTTTTATTGAGTGACGTTGTGTCTCACTTTCTTTTGTACTGGAACAATCCACAGTGTATTTCGAGTTATAAATTCAGTAAAAGTTGAAGTCGCTTGAATGGTAGCAACTAATTCAGTTTCATCACGGGCAATTAGTTGTCTAATGACTATTTTATTAACACCGAAGGCATGTTGTACAGAGTATGTTACATTTTTAGCCGTCCCGGCTGAGAAGGCTATTGCAACGACTTTGTCCGTCCGTCCGTCGCCATTTTCAACTTCGCAACGGTAGCAGATATTGACGACCACTGTTTACAACGTTCGATTCAGTGTCAAAAGTTAGTTAACTAACATGGCAAGTTAAAACATCGTTACTTCCTTATAGTTAATAGACTTCTTCGACGTAACTAAATTAAATAATAACATTTGATCGTCGAATTGAAATCCTAAGTATAACACTGCAGCCGTAAAAACAAAAGCATTTTAGCATCGTTTAAAATATTCTCGTCGCATTGTTGCATGAATGAATGGGCTTGTCATCGAACCAGATTCTCCATTAGGCCTATCTGTTACTTACGAAATTATAACTACAGTTAAACAAATTACGCCTAAAAAATGTTGCTACGAGTCGCTACTTGCTTCATCAAGAGCGTCTCTCCCGTCACTTCCCTACTAACACTGATCTATATAGGCTACGTTGCGCGTTACGTTTAACACTGTAACTGTGTGTCCGAAGGCGCATCATATTGCAAAAATGAACAGGCGTACTATACAAATCGAATCTCCGTTAGCTGCTATTGACGAAATTAAAGCTCCAGGTAAGAATTATAGGCCTAAAAGTTGACAAACCCACCTAAAATCTAAAATAAGCTTAAAAGTTAACACATTTTTAACCTGCAGTTCTGGTGGTTACTGCTTTTAGATTATATAATAGATAGCTGTTGCAATGCGTGATAGAGGTGTGCGTCTCTCCAATGGTAGTGACAGAACTGCACAGAAGACCGGATAGCCGCTTGTTTATGAACGACTAGCCGAAGTCAGGACTATAGCACGCAAATGGAGAGTACGCAGCTTATGTCTCTGGGGAAGGGTGGGAGGCGGGAAAGAGGGTCTACCGTCTACGTAATCGGGTGAGGTGGCGTAATTATATTTAGGGAGGGGAGGGCAATTGCCCCGAGGTTGCTAACAAACGCTAATCTTCATTTGCTTCGCTCACTCAATCAGCACATGTTCTGATTCATTTCACCTAATTGCGCTAGTCCTATTTCTGTTGCCCTATTCCCTTCCTCCCTCCTCCGATCACTCCTTCCTACTATTTTTTTCATTTTTTTTTATCGAATCCCAATGCTCGTCTTTGTTGTTCTATTAATGTTCTGTATAGTGGGTTTGCATCTGTGTTTATTTGTCCTGTAGTTTAAGTAGGTTAGCGTAAACACACGTGATGAAGCTTAAATTGTTTTGCTGTCGTTTGTTACTGATTGTAATCTATCGCCCTTTTTCATTGATAGCAGTCGAGTTCTGATATAAGTCGATGCAGCAAAGTAACAGTTGTGAATGGTTATTTGGAAAAAGTTCTAGTTCTAGTTCCCTTTCCTTCTGGTACCTTGCCATCTCGTAGAGGTGTTTTTTGTTATGGTATTTCCACAGACTGCTTACTTCCTTACCCGTTCGGATGCCTATTGTTTGTTTTCTGCATTGTAGGTGTGTTTTAGAATGCCAATGTATTTCACAATGTTTTTTTATTCTAGTTGCTTGTTTCTCTACTTTGGGTTTTCCAAACACTTTAGTCATTTTTAGGCTTATTCAGAGTCATAATGGTTTCTCCTCAAACTAGCTATTTTCAGAAGTTACTGTTTGGTGCAACTTGCCAATATACTTGTTCTGGTAATTTGGCTTCTCTACATCTTTAATCTTCTGTTTTGTATTCAGGTTGTTTAAGCTTCAACTTTGGCTTCTGTTAAATGCATCTTTTGGAATGTTGCGTGTCGTAACGTTTGGGCCCTCTATAACATTCTATTATTTTGGCTCTTCTTCTATGAAGTCCATACTTCATGTGAACCCTCAATAATTCATCATCCCATAGCTTTCGTTTAACAGATCCCACTGGCTCTTCCTGTACTACTTCGTTATTTCACATTAGGAAGGAATTTAATTCTTGCAACTGATGGCTTCATCTCTTACAAACATTAATATTAATGCATGGGCGGAAAGCAAAGTGGACTCGGTAGATGATCAATAAATGGAGATGCAAACACTTTCCCGTTACCTTTTGGACTTAAATGTCAGAATGGTTGAGTGCTACATGAACTCTCGACTTTAGAGACTTATAAAGGACTTAGCCTTAATGCTTAGCTAGTCGTCAGGCCTGGCTATCATTGAACATTACGGCTTTGAACGTCAAGGGTTCAATTGTTGGCGGTATGACATTTAAGTCCGGAAGGTAGTGAAGATATGTTTGCATCTGCATTTAATTTAATATTAATAGGATGGACTTGAAATCCAATTCTTTTGCGAGTTACATCCAGTGACACTGTATCTTGCGACATGGAAATAGTGGAATCTGAATTCTGGTTTTACCTCTTTGGTGGACTGGCACTTCTGTGTCCTCATTATGGCAAACTTACATAAATGGCACGCAATGACAAATCCTCTGTGTTTCTTTAATTGGTTAGAGCAATCATCAAGATTGCAAAAGAAGGGACTGAAATTTTCCATGAAGTTGACTGAAATTGATAATCAATTTGATTCGGTTGCTTGACAGAGTGGGCAATGGTTGATCCCCTCTTCCGTTAATGAAAATTGTTTGATGGTCTTTCTGTCAGTGATGGAGATCAATTATTTATCTTCACCAAGATGAAATGCGTCATCACTATCGATCCAGCCACACCTGCTGCACAAATGGCAGATAAAAAAAAAAGAGATATAAAACAGCAGGGGAAATTAATGTGAGTAAACAAAGACACACTATTAATAAAGATTATACAGATAGGTGTCAAGACTTTCGTATTATAGCCATCTTTCATTAAGGAAAATTTACTACGAAATAATGTAAAGAAATTCCTCAAAATTTTAAACAAGCACTCACTTTAACATCTGGAAAATCCAGTTTATTTATATCTTCTTACTGCTGTTTCATTTCGCTTCCTCAAAGTTTATTTCTAAGAAATTTATCGTTGAAATACCGTGATTTCGATTTTTGAAGCAAATTAGGGGTCCTCGTGGATGAGTGAGTGAATGATGAAAGTCTTCAGCCGAGTTGGTTGAATGATGTGGCTTGTCTCTGACTGAAAATAAGTACCTCCTATGAGGGCATGGTGAGAGAGTACCAAGTCTCCTTCAACAACTATCGAAACAATATTTTGGAGCAGTTCTACGTTGGATGGTCAAGCTGAAATGTAGAGTTTAGCTACAAAAGTCAAAAGTGCAATTGGCTATCTAAAATGAATTTCGGCTCTACAGCTTGGTCACTTAAATGTTAGAAGACGAATTTATGCACCAAAATCAACTTTCGTGGTTACTGTGGACAATCTTCCAAGACTGCAATGATAAGAGCTTATCAAAAGATATATGGATAAAAATTAAGATAATTACCATATCCGATCAGCTGCGACCAATCTTGGACTTCAAAAATTGCGAACCTTTGTGCGATGCAGAAGCATAGGATGTTTCACTTAAGAAAAAAACGGCGTTACGAGTTACAACGCCTTACATAAGCGTCGTAACTCGAAATGAAACCTAGGAAATGAAACCCTTTATACTCTGAATCTCATAAAGTGGTTTTATGCGTTGTACATCTACAAGCACAACGTCTATACG
The DNA here is from genome assembly GCA_023313725.1 of Lithobius niger. Lineage (NCBI taxonomy): Eukaryota > Metazoa > Arthropoda > Chilopoda > Lithobiomorpha > Lithobiidae > Lithobius > Lithobius niger. Next base: position 13,105 of record JAHWFP010244381.1, read on the forward strand.
ATCAGTCTCTCAACAACGAGTATTTATAGCGTTTTTAAACGTCTATGGAATGTAAATGTAAACCAAAACGTCAATAGATGTTCTAAACCAAAACGTCTGTGTGTGGTATAAACTAAAAGATCTTGGTGTTGTAAACCATAACGACGTCTACAGATGTTGGTAACCAAAACATCCATAGGCGTTGTAAGCCATAACGTCTAAAGCATCTAGCAATGGACTAAATGACGTCATAAATACAATTAAGAGCGAACGTTTTGCTAAACAAAATACGTTAAAGATAACATTTAAGGTTTAAAATATTTTGGTTTTAGTCAATCTTTGATAAAATTTTCAATTTTTGGATGAAAACACTGTCGACTAAACTGCAGAAACCTTCACAGCGTAGCTGTTAGATTCAGCACGGTACTTTTAAGTTTGTTAATGACGCGTGGTTAAACATTAGTAAATGTCTGCCTTGCCCTTAATTCATTAAAATTTATCCTATGAGTAGGAATGAATTAATAAAAAGCACCGAAGCAAGATGATTAGCGCAACAATTGCACAGGTGTGTTAAGAAATGGCGTTTCTAACACGTAATTTTTCTGTCTTGAAATCCTCCTTCATTCTAAATGGCCGGGTACTTCTTGAACCATGATCCTCAAATACGGGTTTGTTTGGGGTACTTAATGGCTCCAGGTAACCCCCAACCCCTTACCAAAATTTCAAAGTAAAGTTAAATGTTTTAAAGCACAGCACCAATTTAGCATGTTTTGTAGGCAGTGAAAACACAACGTTTGTAGGTGTTGTAAATCACATCTACGGGTCGTGTAAAACAGAATGTCTGTAGGTATTGTAAATAGCAACGTGTTGTAAAAAAAAGGAGACGAATAGGCGTTGTGGTAGACGTTGTCAATCACGCATTAATTGTATTTTCATCTTTTTAAAACTATTAAAAGGACATACCTTCTTGCTAAATTCGAGCATCCTGCGTGAAATAACCTTTGCAACATTACGTGGGTTAGAGTGAATGTAGCAAACCGTTTCTCACGAGGGGAAATATAGGAAAATGGAAGCCTTTGCAACATTTACACGCAACTGAAGTAATGTTGCAAATCTGAGCCATGCGGGAAAGCCAACTGGGGGGAATGTATTTTAAAAGGGCCGGGCGGTCATCCGGGATGCCGTATAGGGGGAAAGAGGACAAAATGGGAAGGAGGGGGATTCAATTTAATTACTCATTTAATTTATTTTGAATTTAAGAATAGTTGGTTTATATTGGTGATTATGAGGTAAACTGGATCATCAAACAAACTAAGTTTAATATTTCAAAAGCGTTAAACAAACGTTTTCATCTAGCTGTGCGACAATCGAGTCAACAATTACAGAAAAATTTTATAAAAATGTTCGTCTTTAATACTTAGTACTTCAGTAAAATTTCCGTGCTCGTAATAGGGGTTGGGTGTCAAAAACGAAGCGTGTGTCAACCGTGGGAAGGGGGGGGGGGGGGCTAACAAACAAACTAAATTGAGTCTAAACTTCACCTGGAGCCACCCCTGAAACTACTGCTGTTATAAAAAATGTACAGAATACTAACCATATTGCAGGCAATCATTAATTTCTTTTAATTGGAGCGTAGCTCCTCTATGAAGACACTCCAATGTAATCTTAGACCGCGCATCACGCGAAAATCACAAGGATTATCCAAACCAAACTTTGCATGCAGTATCATGGGAGTCCGGACAAGGTTTATCAAAAGAAAAATCCGGAATTAGACATGGGGTTGAGGAACCGTCAGGGTGACAAAATGGACCAATAGCAAGAGCCAAAATCAAAACAACAACGAGATGCGAAGCCGTTTCTAATTGTTAAAGGCATCCGATTGTCAAAGAATTGATTGTTGATGTTAAACAGGCGGCGTTATACCACTACACGGCTCTCAATTAAAGTCAAATCAAATCAGCAGCCTCACATGTGTCTGTTCACTGTAAGCAACTAAAAGCGTATTTTGCAAAGATGGCCCGATCCCGATTACAGATTAGGAGTGTCTCACGTAAGTCCTTATCGACATTTGCAATATCGCTAGAAATCGGGATCGGTATATAAAATCCAGATAGATCGGTAATAAACCAAATTGAAGATATTTTTACTTTTCGTCGACCAATTTTGACGCTTGAATAAAATCGCTTCGCTCCATTTTGTCGACTGTGAAACTGATGACGTCCTAGTATATCATTGATGATGGTTCCGTTTTGTCCTAGTATCTGCACAATACAACGAGGACAGAGACAGAAATTCTTTGCAACTCTTTTACGCACATTGTTATCAAGCTCTTGCTTAGTCACTGTTGTAATGCGTCACACTTTGTTGTGGCCAATCACAGCCAGCATTGTGACATTGTGAGAAACAGCTGGATAACACTTGCTTTCCAAAAATTATGGTGAACTTCGTACAGTTGAAGTCGATTAATTGGTGGGGATGCAGATAAAAAGAAAGAAGAGCTTCACAACGGCATAAAACACACTTTTATTTTTTTTATTTTTGGTTTAGATGCTCCACTCTTTTAGGCCAGGGTCACATCAAAACAGAGCAAAAATCATTAGTGTGCCAACACAAAACACTAAGCAACACATCAGCAAATACTTAAAGTAAAAACAAACAAAAAAAGGGGAGCCACCAATGAGCAGCCATCTTAACAGTGATGTCTTTAAAAGTCTGGTTCGGTTTTAGGGAACGTAAGAAATTTTGCCATTTTTCCGTAACGAGAAAGTTTCTTTTATCACGTTTATCACTGTTTTATTTAATGAAATTACAACACCCGCATACACAGAACACCCACGAAAAGATTCCTTTACAACCAAAAACAGGCCATCCGCACCCCAAACCCAAGACCAACGAACCAGAAACCAACCATCACTACCATACGTACTCCACACCAAAACCAACTTTCTCCACAAACCAGATCTTGTTGACTCCCAACTCAAACTTGAACCCATAGTACAGGAGAAATCCACCCTCAAACTCCTTCAAACAAAAAGCCGTACAGTATATGCGGTACCCCGACCATAAGCAATTGGGTATACATACAGGAGAGACGAAAAGTTGATTTCCCCGGCAGTTGGTTGAAGAATATGAGCTCGCTGAGGACAGAGCTGACAAAAAGCATGACGTTGCACTCCACCAAATGAAATCAAAACACCCATTGACTGGGAGAAAACTCAAGTGCTGCTCAAATCCAACACCAACAGCGAGGCACACCTCTGAGTCTTGGAATCCATTGTCATCCACTACTTCAGGAGCAAGCAAGTGGTTCTTATAAATATTCAAGACACAGCCTTTCAAGATATCATGAAAATCGTGATCCCTAAACTCTCCTCACACGTCTCCGTGCAGTGGCAAGCTCAGTCCATCCCGTTTTGAGCAAGAAGAAAAGCCAACACCATTACTACAATCGTCAGCAGGAGGAAGTGACAGCGCTAATTAAAAAATAATAATACAGCATGGTTTGATAAGCATTTGTGCACATTCACGCTCTCGCCTGCGAAGGCAATCGACTCTACCTGCAAAATCTGTTCACTGCAATAATATTTACCGAATATTGGCTGTTGCATTTCTTTGGAACAAGCGTTTTTTTGTTTTATAAACTACTAGCAGCCGTACCTGGCTTAGCCCTGGGCTTTGTTTCACCCGTGGTTGTTTCCCAGTTTTCGCTCGGTGTTGCCTGAATGTTGACTGCGACAGACAATTTTTCTTCTTGTAATGCTCCCCTTTTCCTCCCATCGTCTCTCACCCTCTCCCTGCCTGTCCTCCTAGCCACCCCTTCTTTCCGTCACTGTCGTTTTCCCCTCCCTACCTCCCCCCCCCCCCCCTCCAACCTACCCGCTGCCGTACGGCTGGTCGCTAGTGACGTCTAGTGTTCGACTTTCCAAGCTTGACTCTGAACAGCACTTTGCTGAACTCAATCAATTGTCGAATCCGTCTCTTTTGCTTCGGTTCTCACTTTTTGGCTTATAACAACTCGCAACAAGGACTTGCTCGACGCAATCTGATCTTGACTCTCCAGCTTTGCCCCCCTCACCTTATTTCTCTGAAACTTTGACTTATGGCTTAAGATATTTCGTTTGTTACTGATTATTACTACGTATTGATACTTGGATGCGTGACCACCTAGAAATCCTGCTGCTGCAGACAGGGCTTTAGGGTTTCGTCGGGTAGATAACCAGAAATGCTTCACGCTCGCTACAAAACCCTTTGAACCCTTCACATTGTTGCTAGCCGCTCGCCCTTTTTTTATTGCTACCATGAAAAGAATGAATATTGCCGTGTAGCAATAATTTAAGACATCCTGTAAATAATCAGTAACGCACACAGCCAATTGTTAGTCGAGGCAATAATGTTCCAACTTTTCGCTGTTTCATTGTTTACTTGTTGCGATGCTTCTTCTTGTCTTGTTGTGACTCTTTAAAACGTAAGACTATTCCAACGATCGTACAGAAAACAAATGCAATGATGATTACTATTCATGGTCGGTGAGAGCTTCATTTTTTTAGGCTTTGTTAAGAAGGGGGGGGGGGGGCTCAAAAATTTGAACCAAACTAAAGGAAAAATATAATTCTTGGCATCAAAAATAGACCTTCCAGCAGTCAAAATGGCCTTTTCAGCAGCCCCACAACCCCCTCTCCCTAAGATTTTTTAAGACTTTTTAATAAGATATTTGGCGTTATTTCAAGTGTCATCCGGTGAATAGTTCTTTAAAACAACTTTCTAAAAAAAATGTTGTGCATGGGGTATCTTACATATTGCTCATGTTGATGTTCTGAAGGGTATGGACTGCTGACTCGAACTGCTTTAGTAGTGCCAATATGCCTCCCTTACATCCAAACATCCAAAGTTATTTTACCATTATAAATCATGGATCTCGGACAAAAGGTGATTGAAAAACACTTCTTTCAATGTTTTCAATCAAGAACATACTTTAAGTCATGGCTCATTTTCCACAGAATTGGGAACCTGTCGATGCGAATTGCTTTTTTAATTAGTCCAGAGGAAAATCATCTACACTTGACTGAAAAGGCATACGAAGAGCTTAATTTTTCTGTGGAAGGGGTCAGAATATCGCTGGACCTTTGGTGCCCCCCCCCCCCCCCACCACGAATCAAGTTTTTATTTAGGGTCTTGAGCGAATAGGGTCATCGGAAATTTGGAGGTCACATTTTTAATTCTTGCGCCCCGTTCCCTGGACATAAATACTGACTGGTCCCTTAAAGATGCCCGCAATTCGAATTGCATTATTGATAAAGATCAGATAAACCTTAAAGATGACACAGCTTCATTAGATAAAGATTCGTGCACGTGATAAAAACTTTCCATTCATGGGCAAATGGGCAAATCTTTACGTTCCCTTAAAAGTAAATCAAATTTAATGACATCACTATCAGGATGGCTGCTCTGTAACTAGCACCACATTAGTCCCTGTCTTCTTTCGTTGTTGCTGTTGTAGGTAATTTTTTTTTAATGTTTTGTTTTGGCACGTTTTGTTTTTTTACGCTGTTTCTAAGGTACATATGTTCACTTTGGTATTTGGGATTGAGTTAGCCGCAAATGCGGGGAGGGGGGGGGGGGAGGAAGCTTGCATAAATCATTGTCGTTACAAACAGTAATCTCTGCAGTTCAATTGAAAAAAGTGTATGTAGAGCAACTTGCGATAGCTTTGTAGCCCGTAATTTGTGATAAAGTGGTTTGCGACAAACGTGATTGTGAAAAAATAGCACAACAAACATAATAACCCGGCGTGTAGCAGTTGATTGTTTGGACCCATGTGACAGGGATATACCACTGATATACACGTTGCGTCTGGATATCACTCTTCATTGCCGCAAACAATGAGACTATCTTGATTTGAATTTTAAGTTAATGAATCTATTTTTAGATGGCTAGATAGCGTTTAGATTGCATATTTGGCGTCAAGCTAAACAGGAAACAAAAAAATTAATAAACCACAACGTGGTTTCTTTACTTACTTTGTAAC
>JAHWFP010244382.1:4207-18847 GCA_023313725.1 Lithobius niger
GGGGGGGGGGGATGCGTCAGAGGGCGTGCAGTGGGGTGTGAGGTGACAGGGTGTTCGTGAGGGGGGGAGAACAAACAGCGAGGGTGCCGGAAGAATGGCGGGGCGGTATACAAACCCTACACTGCCGGAGGGCGTGCAGTGGATTACGGGGGCACTCGGGGGACCAGGGACAGGGTTGGGGAGTGTGAGTTGGGGGTGGGGGGGGGGAAGTAATAAATTGAAAGCACCAGTTACTTTTCTAACACGACGAAACACCGGGAAAGGCTAACTGCAAGAAACTCAATCACCGTGCAGCATGCACGGGTCCAGCTAGTCTTACATTATCTAGACACACGCTAGTATGTCGCGCCAAGTTAGGCAACAATCATCACAACAAACATCACATCAATTCAATTGTCGAGGTTGTAAACCATTGCAGCGCGACGCCATAGCGCCAGTGTCTTATTTCTTGAAGCATAGTTGGGCACATTTCAGGTACTTGGGGAAAAATAATAATGCGGTACAAAAGCTTAAATTGTGTTGAAACCAAGAGCAATGACCCAACTGACAAAAATTAACTCGTGTAGGAATGCCAGCTAAGCTGATTTCAATGCAAAATCTGACCCTCAATAACGTTGAAAATGTGTAACTAGCTAGCTACTAACTAGCTAGCTAATTCTATTCCGCTCATCCCCATGTTAATTTCCATAGGGTGATTATTCATCGATACCGAGATAACGGGAAGGCTTCCAGCTATGAAATTGGACGAATGGCTGACTACGATACGAACTGCGTAAAAACTGGTGAAGAGGCCATCAAGTTGAGAATGGTTCGGCCTCTAGGCAAAAGGTAGTAGCAAATTGTTGGAAACCAATTGCTTGTTGACGTGCCAGTTTATTACACGTCTGCACGGTAGTAGAGTTGCGTTTAATACACAATTTAAAAAAAAAGGACTGATATCATATCAAAAACAACACTGGTAAAAGGGGCCGCCAAGTTCCGAATGGTTTCGCCCTTCAAAGGAGTGATATCAACACACCAAAACATTCGCCAACTTAATCGCACCGCATAATACTTTGGACGTTAAATGAAAACTTGAACATTGGTACCGAAAAGAGCAATGTTCTAGTTTTCATCTGATATGCGAACTATTAAGAGGTGCGATTAACTTGGCGAATGTTTTGGTGTGTTGATATCACTCCTTTGAAGGGCGGAACTATTCGGAACTTCGCGGCTCCTTTTACCAGTTTTGGTTTTTGATATGATAAACCAAAGTCTCATAGCAGAAACGAAGACAACAGCGACGACCCCTACAATGAAAACGGACGAGTGTGCGAATTCTTTGGCTAGAAATTGAAACTGGTACGTTGCCTTGAAAAGAAGTTGAAATTGGCACATTGTTGCCTCCTCTAATAATTTGCCCTACGCGAACATCTCAGCGGCTAGTCTTAAATGACGTCATGCACGAAGAACATTTATTTTTCACACGGTACGGATTGCTCAAGCCAGCAATAAATTGGGAGCGGGAATAGGCGGCCCGGAACGGGGAATGCCCGTGTGTGGGGCAGTGTTCTTCTGTTAGCCCTGCACTTTAGAAAATAAAGGTTTTTGGGTGGGGCGCGCCCCCCCCAATGCGTCTGTTACCATTAAGCATATGCTTCGCATTAACTGAACCTAAAAGGTAAGTTTTTTGGGGGAGGAGAAAGGAAAGAAAGGGAGACGGGACACGGTAGGTAGAAGGTTAGAGGAAAAGAGGAGTATTCCAGGAAGAAAAATTTCCTGTCGCAGTCAACATTCAGGCAACACCGAGAGGAAACTGGGAAACAACCACGGGCGCAACAAAACCCCGGGCGAAGCCGTGTATACGACTGCTAGTAAAACATAAAATTTCAGCAGCCCACTAATTTTAATAAGCTTTGAGATTTGGCTGACTACGGGCAGAATACAACTATTTTCCTCATTTTTCATATTCTTTGCTCCTTTCAGGAAGATTTAATTGTATAGTCTGCTGCTCAACCATATTATATTTCCACCCCATTCTTAAGTAGGACGAAACACTTGCATCAACTTAGTTTTTTGTATTTAATATCCTTTCTAAGTGGGATAGCTTTGAAATAATCATTCCAAGTTTTAGGATAACATTCCTAGTTTTCATATCTTTCCAATGGGGAATACGCAAGCCTAAATATTTTTTGCAATTTTGACAGAATCGACAGTTTTCATGTTGTGTAGTAGTTGGCTACCCCATAAGAGAACAATATCCTCAGCAAATAAACCATACAAAGGTAAATTGGAAAAAAGCCAACCGCAAAAATCATATACAACAATAACGTAGTACAGTAGGTGTATGACCGTTTTGTCGAATAAATTTTGTTTCCAAGTTACGTGCCTCGCTCGCGCTGCCGCGCTTGCTGCGGCTAAACATATAAATCAGAAATCGTAACTAATCATAAATCCCTCCCAACTAGGAATGCATCTTTAACTTCCACAACGTCAAATTATTTAAGAATAATTTGATTCGGCAAAACGGGAGTTCCTCTTTAGTCGAATTTTAATCAGAGCTTAATTTTCGGCGAAACGGGCAAATATTTCGGCGAAACGTGAATCGGCGAAACGGGATTCGGGAAAACGAGTATACACCGTACAGTAAGTAAACATATAAACAGAGAAGCCATCAAGTGCAGTTGAAAGACGAAATCACGACGTTTCAGTTCCCAGATCGGAACCGTTTTCAAGTGAATGTTAAAACATGTCCAGCAACTTAAAATTAATAAAACAACAGCAGCGCAGATGAGTCAAGGTTACAAGCCTTACAGCCTGTCAGTGGCTTAAGAATATAAAGTCCCACACTAAAATTAAAAATTAAAATAAAATAAAATAAAAAGTTGGCACAATTCGAAAGACTTTTTATTTAAGTTAATTTTAATTTTTTATTTTAGTATGGAACCTACATACAGCCTTATAACCTGTACGATTTATAACCATGAACCATCTTCTCTGCTGCTGTGTTTTAATTTTAAGTTGTGTGACACGTTTTAACTTTTACTCGAAAACAGGTCCGACTTAGGAAACCTAAACGTCGTGCTTTCGTCTTTTACCTGCACTTGATGGCTACTCTGTTTATACATATTTTTAATTATTAAAGTGCGTTTTAGCTTCCTGCTTTTTGCCACCTTGACGCACTTGTGTTTCCAACTGACATGAATCGGATTCGAACCGGCGAACCGATCCATGACGAGAACACTGGCTGACCGCTTTTACCAACATGGCCACTTGTCCACTGTCAACTTTTCGATTTATTTAGCAAATCAAAACAGTTGTTGACGTTTCAACCAGACAAGCAGTATCATTGTTGAATATCAAAAACAATAACGGCCCTAAAATTGTACATTGAGGAACTCCACAATTTAAATGTTTCATGCTGCTGGTCTTCTCATAAAATTTTCGCTCAGCCCTTTCTATTTGATAAATAATCGGCTGTACGGTATGTTAGAGGGTAGATCCCAGTGGACAGATCTGTTTGAGCATGTATGTCTCTTAAAGGGATATACCTCCCAGCGCCATTTTTCTCGATCCTCCACATCAAGTACGGTCCCAAAGGTCTATTTACTTACCGTTAGTCTTTCCCTATCCGTTTTCAAATGTGGCGTCTGGGAGATTTTCTGTTGAATATAATGGAACTTTATTTACGTTCTTCCAGAACGTATATGATGCTTTGCGCGCCTACAATGGCCTTGAAGTTTTATCTGTGTGCGCGCAGTACTAATTTTAATCATTTGCTAGTAATTACTATGAGATCAAAAATCTAAAAGACTAATGCAGTAAAAATTAAAATTAATTATTCCAATAGATCACCGAAGCAAAATAATAAGTTTCTAGCCTAGAAAATTATAAATTGTGATGTTAAAACACAAAAATCATCCGGTTTGTGACGACACAATCTTTAACTTGATGCTGTTTCGTGTATTATTCCCAAAGCCAACCGTGACAGCAGCTGCGTTCCTCGCTACGAGGAACGCAGCTACCACCCCAGCCGACCTTGAAGCTAGTAAATGCGCGGGTGGCGATCTTCGCGTGGCTGTTATAAGGCAGGCGGGATGTTGTAAGGCAGACCGGGTGTCCCTTTAACGTTGGATCAAGTTTCGACCAGGGTCAAATTTCTATTAAAATGTAATGGCTGCAAATTAAAGGGAGCAAAGCCTGACTTGATCAAACGCTAGACGCTAGACTACGATGAATCGACGATCTTCATCGTGCAGCAATTCATTCTTGCTTTTGCGATTTGCGAAGTGGGAGGAAGCGGGAGCGATTTCCACATCCGGCTTAATTACATCAGCTGCACATCGGCTACGCAAAGACTCGCCTCTTAATTCTGCTTCTTATTAATTCTAATAACGCGTTACCACGTACCCATAAAGGCAAACTAGACTGTTTCCTCTAATCAAGATGCGCTCTTGAACGTCGATCGGCCACACAGAACCTTATTTAGGAAAGCATGTTTCTTTAATAATGTTGTTGATTCCTTGCTCAAGTTCGTTTTCCCGTGTCACTTAATATTTATGGATGTTGCTAAACAAACATACCCGAGTGCTTATTATTTATGGACTCGCGTTGTTGACACAAGGTGGTAATTTAACTTTCCGCGAATTGAAACTGTTGTTAAGGTTTTGCGACGTCTCTTTTGCCGTCGTTTTAAGTGCAGTGCTGGATGTAATGCATCCACGCAGCAACTATGGCTGTTCTGCAGAAACAAACAAAGATGGCCGCTTCCCACCGGTGAAAATAATTGATCGTGTAATGCAAATAACGGCTTTGTTTTTTATAGTTGCAAGGGAGTTAACTGAAGCCACAAAGCTGCGCACACAGATAATGCGAGTAATTATTTGACCTTCATAAAATTCTATTTGTTCATTTCGATCGGTAATAAAATCTTGATGGTAACGCGTTGTTTTGTTAGGTTAGCGATTTGAACAAATACGGCGATCGCCTGCAGACGGTAGGGGCCATTTTGTTTTTGTAGTCCGGTTGGTAATTCTCTGTGCGCTAATTTACCAGGGAGCTGTTTTTTTTTTTTTTTTGGTTGTCTAGCGCTTGTGACGTAGGGACGGGAAAGCCAAAGGCTCACAAGAAATAACTAAATACAGATGCAAACCTATTTACGTTGCCTTTTGGACTTACATGTCAGAATGCCTGAGCGGGGAATCGAACCCAGTACCTTTGAAATCAAAGGCCGAGGTTCTACCGCTGAGCCAGACTGACACGGCCCGCTTTAAAAAAATTAAACGTCCATAGGCAGCATATAAGGCCGTGTCAGTCTGGCTTAGCGGTAGGACCTTGGCGTTTGGTTTCAAAGGTCCTGGGTTCGATTCCCCGCTCAGGCATTCTGACATGTAAGTCCAAAGGGCAACGGAAATAGGTTTGCGTCTGTATTTAGCTTGTGACGTACGTGTGACGTAGGCATTAGCGCACTCAGCAGCGTGCACGGGGGAAGGGATTGGGGGGGGGGGGGAGGCACTACCTCTGCCCTTTTCCGGAAAGATGCTCTTTTTGCCTTTTTTGTAAAAAAAATATATGCCCTGTTTTGCTTTGCTTTTCTGAACCGATAAATCCTGGCGATGCAGCCGAAGAAAAGGGCCTTATAGAGGCCTGAAAAGGGCAAAAAGAAGGCCAGAAAAGGGGCACAGTAAAGGGTAAAAAAAAAAAAAAAGTGACAAACCTGAGAAAAGCTAAAAAAAAAAAAAAAAGGTTAAAAAAAAGGGTAATGAAGAGAAAAAGGTACTCAGGAAAAAAAAACCTCAGCGTGCCCTTTTACTAAAAGTTGCCCATGCCCTCTCGGAGATCTGTGCACGCTACTAAACCGCATCGCCCAAACAAAAGGCTGAATAGGAAAAATTGACCTCGACAGTTGAAAAACGGGAGGTGAACGAAAGTTCGAAGAAAGGCGGTTAAATTAAAAAAAAAAACAAAAAAAAACGTGTTTCTTAAATTTTTCGGAAAAAAAATGGGGTCCCAATAGGAAATTTCAGTGTCACACATTCCTAGTACGTTATCTTCAAGCTGTTCCCGGAAAAAATCGGATATGGCGTTGGGCAACGTGGCCGGATGGTTAGTACGGTTTTTTGAAATTCAAAATGTCATAGTGCGGAAAAGTTGCCTTTTAGAAAAAAGTTCATCACTTTGACGTCATGTCTTGGGTTGCCACAAGAGCTTTGAAATTTAACATTGTATGTCAATGGGCGGAATGGCGAAAAAGGCAAAAAATAATGATTTGATTGGTTTAAAATTTAATTTTATCATTATGCCATTTGATATTCTCAGAAACCACGTAAACAAGGCTGAAATTAAAAGGCATTTAATTTTTGTTCAATAACTATGGGTATAATTTAACATCAAAGATAGGCTAAAATAGTCATTTCTGTCTATTTTTGCCCATGACCTCATTATCAAATTTCTGGAAAAAAAAATCCTTGAAATTGTGGTTACTTTTTATGGCTTCTGGTATTATCAAACGAGAAATTAAAATTAAATTATAACAATGTTAAACTTCAAGGCTTTTGTGGCAACCCAAGACATGACCTCAGATTGGTGAATTTTTGTGTGTGTGGTAGTGATGCTAAAAGGCACTATTATATGTTTAGTTTCGAAAGTTTAATTTTTTTTCAGCCCACCCTAATGGTTAGTTCAACCTTCTCATAGGCAGAGTCCCTGTATTTTCTGGAAGAGAAGTCTGTGATGTCTCTTGCTCATGTCGATTGTGGCAAGTGAAAGATCTTAACAAAATTGTCCCTCTCACCCTTCTGGAATCAAGACTCCGGCTGGGAGCGCATCAAACGTCCAGGTGTTGGGATAGTTGGGGAGCTCCCCCCCCCCCACAATGTTACCTGTACGTAGGTTTTTGACCACCATCCCACACTGTAGTAACACCACGATTGTCAAATTGCACTAAGCATTGCTTAATTTAACACATAGCTTTTATTTCAGTCTTAAAGCAACATACCGCCTTTCTTATAACCTTCCGCCTGCCTCACAACATCCACGCGACGATCACATCCGCGTATTTACCACAGCTAAGGTAAACTGAGACGGTAGCTTCGTTCCTCGCAACGAAAACGTAGCTACTGTCTCAACTGGCATTGCGCTAATAGTCCAGCCAGCGTGAACCCATTGATTGTGTCGTCACAAACCGGAATGATTCTCGTATTTTAAAATCACAATTTAAAATTTTCTAGGCTAGTGTCTTATAGTTTGGCTTCGGCGATCTATTGAAATAATTAATTTTAATTTTTACCGCATTAGTCTATTAGATTTTAGATCTCATGGTAATTATTAGAAAATTAGTAGCTGTACACACATACATGAAACGTCATGATTATTGTACGCGTGCAATGCATGATTTAGTGACGGATCGTTAGTAAATAAAGTTCCATTATATTCAACAGAAAATCTCCTAGACGCCACATTTTAGAAAGGATTTTTAGCAAGGGAAAGACTAACGTCAAGGAAATAGACCTTTGGGGCCGTACTTGATGTGGAGGATCGAGAAAAATGGTGCTGGGAGGTATATCCCTTTAAATTAGAAAGTTAAAATTGATCATTAATATTATGCCTGGAATATTTCATGTCCACTCATTTAGTGTATTTTAGATGCCTGCAAACCATTATCTGAACGTACCTGTAACACTACAGCAGGCAACTATCCATCCCATCCCACATTTTGTACTACAGATATAAACAGAGTAGCCATCAAGTGCAGGTGAAAGCCGAAATCACGACGTTTCGGTTCCTAGTTCGGAACCGTTTTCAAGCAAAGGGTTTAAAACATGTCAAACAACTTAAAAATTAATAACATAACAGCAAAGCAGATGGGTCATGGTTATAAACCGTACAAGTCTTAAGGATGCAGTCTTATAACCATGACCCATCTGCTTTGCCGTTAAGGTTTGCTATAATTTTTAATTTTGAAGTTGTTCGACATGTTTTAAACCCTTCACTTGAAAACGGTTCCGAGCTAGGAACCGAAACTTCGTGATTTCGTCTTTCACCTACATTTGATGGCTACTCTGTTTATATTTTTAAGTACTAAAGTGCATTTTAGCTTCCAATTTGTACTGACTGGTGTCCTATTTTATTTTCGTTGACTTGTTTTGAGTGCTTGTTGTGTGCTTCTAACTGTACAGAGTGCAAAGAGATAATTCGTTTGCTGATTTATTTAAGAGTTTCGAGTAGTCCCTGCAAAAAAAAAAAAGGGATTTTTTTTTTTAAAACCTAAATCTGAAAATCTTGGCTTAGATCTTGGCAGCAGATACATGAAAAGTTCACCCGAGTTCGTCTAAATGAACAAGATCAATATCGCAGTTTTTTATTTATGAAAAAGAAAGACGAAGCAAAAATAAAAATAAAAAAATCTTCCTCCAGTCGTGTGTTGACCGACTTCAAAACTTATGTTTCTTTCTGCCGGCGTACCACCGCAGCAACATCGTTTTATTCCAATCGTACAAGAGGAAGCAATTCCAATTCCGATCAAGTCTTTTTTTTTTTTTTTTCCCCAACCATGTTTGGCAACCAAGGGGGAAAAAAAAAGCACCCAGATCAAAAAGTAGTAGATGGACGACCTCTGGCTCTGTACCACAAGTCGGTGTTTGTTCAGTCCTTGAGGACAGTCTTGCTGTCAGTGGTGGTGGTAGGGGGGTGATGGTAGTATAAGCCATCGGTTGGTTTTTCCATCAAAACGACTGTCTAGAATGTTAACGAGCCGTTGCCCCACGGCTTCAAGGTTGCTGCCGTTGTTGTTGTTGGTGGAGGGTTGGTTGCTGCGCTCCAAAATGTCGTTGGAATGGTTGGAATTGTCGGCTATATAATATACCCTGAACTTAATTTGTACCAAACGAGGATGGAAGTTTTGTAAAATTGATCACTGGCCTGTCAATGATGCGGGTTTGTTGGGAATGTTGTTGGGTATCGAATGCGATATTGGGTTGAGGAAGATACAGGTAAAGACACAGTCGTGTATCGGATCTAGTCTAGAGGCTTCCTCTAGTCTTTTTTTAAAAGACACATTTTAAACACGAGTCCAGCCAATGTGTAATCCCATGCCGCGTTCCTACCTGAAATGTTGCAAACAGGCGTGAGCAAGCAAGCAATCCTCTAAAATAAAGGACACACGTACGAAGGAGTGCAGAATTTAAGAAACAAACTCATAAAACTGTGTCTTAAATAATGTTCCGATCATAAATTTACCAACATTTCAAAACAGCAGACACGACTGCGCATCAGAAAAAATTGCTGTGTCACTTTCCCAAGCATGAAACTGACTTTCTTTAACATGTTTTGGCCATTTTTCAGTGTGGAGAAGTGAAAAACGAAACCGAAACTAGCAATCAACGTCATCCACTCCCATGTCACCCAACCCCTTCGTCCCAACGAAAGTACTTTAGAAACATCCTACTACATCACCATTTATTTCAATGTTTTTTGTTTAATTGTTATTGAATGATGCTCGTAGTCTGTATGTGGCTGTGGTGTTTGAAAATACTCGTAGAGAAATAAAGTTGGTTCTTGGGCCTTTTTCTTAAGAAATCTCGACAGGTGGGCAGAATTTTACTTTTTATTTTATTTTTTTTTGGCCGTATTTTTTCTTACATCTTGAGAAATTTTATTTTTATTTTTGGTAAAATAAAGAACACTGCCCATAATTCTGCCAACCACATGTCCATAAAATTATTAAACGATAAGAATGGTACGCATATTTATACTTTCATTTCTTACTAAGGACAAGTTCTGGTATGTAACTGCTATTTTTTGCCGCGTCGCTTCTTTTAATTTCCCGTCAAAAAATTGGTGCGGGCGAGGCCTGAGAACCAACTCTTCTTTTTTTGATGGCCCTATTTCACTACTATTCCTTGTTGAAATGGATAATGTCCACTCTAGAGTAAGTGTTGCCAGCAAGTCTGTACGTCAGTGTTTGCAAGTAGTCGTTTACCTTTGGAATTGAAAATCGGTCAAGATCTCTGTTTACACTAAACAAATTCATCAGCCGAAATAGAAATTGGTTTCCTAATTATTTATTGTATGTGTGTTTGCTACGGTTTCAGGATTGAAAATAAAGGCGCCTTTTCGCCTTTTCAACGCGTAGACGCATGCAGCACCGTAAGAATCTTCGAGCAATATAAAGAAAATAGCGGTAAATTTAGAGAAAGGAACAGCACTTCCCTACAGCGCCGCGAATTTGCATAACTGAAATGAGACCACGTGACCCACATCAGCCTATTGGATGACGGAGAATCTGGAACGAGGATGCTGTGTTTAGAATATGGGAGACGCTATCGAAATGGTTAACGGGCGGATTTGAGTGAAGTGGTGCACGATGCAAAGCAGAGCAAGGAAGCTTCTCACCTTGTCCTGGTGCCTGTCTGTTTGTCTGTTTGTCTGTCTCAGGGGTGCCACAGAGTGAAAAAATGCGAAAAGTGTGAAATTTGAGTTCTCCAGTGAATGTGCGAAACAATGTGAAAAATGGACCAAAATGGTGCAAAAAAAAACACGAAATTTTGGATTTGTTGATGAATGACGATAAAATTCAATTTGAGGAGTTCATTTACCTGCGTTGGACAGTAAGCCAGTTTATTTGTTTTATCGATAGATGGCGGTGTGCACTGCGGGAATGTTGCTGTTCTTTTGTTCGAGGAGATACCCAAAATGCTGCTCACCCACGCCCCCCGAATTCGTTTTCGTTGTGCTTTGGAAATAGGCTTATTCAAATTTGTGTGCCAAAAAGTGTGAAAAAAATGTGAAAAACTGACGAATTCCGGAGGCACATCCCTGCCGTCTCTTTTCATGATCGCTCTTCAACAAAGTTGTCGGATTCACTTCAAATATTTTCACGGTTATGCTACGCCCTATTTTTGAATGCGTAAACTTTAATGATGCAAAAACTGATGTAAGAGGCTTTGGGGAAATAGAGTCTCAAATATCAAAATTACTCAAGTAACCATACGCATTAATCAGGAAAATTAATCAGATATTAATGTATTGTTCCGGTAAAAAAAAAAAAACGACTTCGTTATACCGAAGAAGTTGCAAGATTAATGTATGTGACACTGACCGAAATGTTGATATCTGGAAAACTACTGGACAGAATTGAATGAAACAAAAACTGGGTTGCTTATTATTATATCAGCTACATTTCTATACGTATTACACGTAATGGTAAGTAGCCATATATAATTGGCCGAGAGAGCAACACGAGTTGGTAACTAATAATATATCTCATAAATTACTGGATAGAATTAAAATAAAACAAAAACTGGATTAATCGTTATGGTATATGCTGTATTTCTATACGTATGACATGCAATATTCAGCAAAAAATATAATATGGAATTCAGACTTTGTTTCATGATAATCCTTCCACTGGTTTTCGAGATATCATCATATATCATTAAATTTTTCTCGCTCGGCCAATTATTTTCAGTCAATTAACGTAGTATTCAATAAGGGTAGAAATACAGGAGACAATCTAATAAGCATCTCAGTCTTTGTTTCATGAAAAGCCATCCAGTAGTTTTCGAGATAACTGATTGTTGTTATTAGGCCCCTCGATATAACGAAAAAGGGCGTTTTTTTTTTACCGGAACTGTACGTCTGAAATACCCGCCACACAAGCTTACGCGTAAAAGCACGCAAGTCACGTTAACGGTTGCAGACTGTTGATGAACAAATTCAACTCGTACACCAACCTAAAAAAAAAAAAAAACAGACACTCGGTTCATTCTGTGCACCGGGATCCGTTTTTAGATTTTAGCCTTTTATTCCCGTATTCTTGAATTCTGTTGGCCGTTAATTCATTTCCGTCTTGCCTCTGGGAACCAGGATGTTGCCAGTTTGCTGTTTTGGTGGTTTTACGACTTCACTTTCGTGGAATTTTAGTATTCTTTTGTGACTCTTGATAATGCAGCCAGATTTGGCCCAAAACATTTGAGAAAATGTTGATTTTGTGTATGTGCACCTTTTTGCTTTAAATTAACTCAACTGATTGTCTGTATGCAAGCTAATTGCAAGTGTTGTCCACAATTAGTTCATCCCATTCCTTAGCGTGTTTGTGTTTCATTTACATCGTTTAAAACGTACGACTTGTTTGTTTACGTGTCTGTACACCTACTCCTTCGGAAGTAAAACCCGTGCAAAGGTGAGATTAGCGACGCCAAACGAAATGACTGGGCGACCAGAGTGAAAAACGCGATAAAAACGTTTGCGATTCGTGGAAATCGCTTGCTGTGCTCACTAAAATATCCTCACATCTTGCTTTAGAAAAGTTTATGTTTTGAGAGCTTTTTAAAGCACACAGGTCTATTTTTTCCGCACGTCATGCCAGCTAAAGCCGACAAATTTTGTGATTTATACGTCGTTTTGGTTCAGATACTGCGTGCGATGCAAAATATATCTCCCTTTTATGCGTTTCTTGGCGACCAAGTTTCTTTCTGATGATTTGCCTGGTTAAGTTTGCTTGATCGAACACTGTCATCAGCATGCACCAGTTTTCATAGCTGTCTTTCGCCGTACTTGAACGCCGAAAAAATCAAGTTACAGCGATGAAAATGGGTCTACACTCGAAGCGTAATTTAATCCTCTTTCTTTTGGTCCTACCCCCATCTTCGTAGGTGCTTAGATCCGGGAGAATAGAGGTACAAACACAAACGCACCTACGCACAAGGTATGGTTAGCACACATTTTCCCCCTAAATTACCGCTGTATTACAGAGGACCACCATTTTCAGAACCATTCTACATCGTCCTGCAAAAGCTTGTACCCGGCGCAAAACGCTATTCCTGGTTCCTACTTCTTTAGATGATTTTCCTATAAAAGTAAGAGTATACTCCTGCGGCCTTCATTTCAAAACAGACAAACTTTAAAACTGTGCAATCCTTCTTGGCATGCCCACAATCCTCTTCGCATCCTCTGCCGTACAAACACAAGGCACAGTTCCGGCGGCAAACTGATGATTTGAAAGCTGTCATTGCGAAGTCGTACAAATAGCTGCATTATGACCAGTGCTACCGCATACATAACATCCCATAATATAAGCTGGGATTTCATACTGCATCTCATTTTGGGAATTATTTACTCGAGTTTGCCAGCAGGAATTCCTAATTTCATCATATTTTTTTCCCTCTGCTCTCCTTTGTGCGGAGATGCCCGTTTGAAAAGACGGGGACCCAATCTGAAATGCATGGCATGGCTTCAGCAACGGTGATGAGTATCTTGCTTGCCAGGACCAGCTTCGTTCCGCTCGATGCACGCCAAAAGATTCGGATGCCAAAAAAGAAAAGCGGATATTATGACTTGCGATCCATAAGTGACAATAAATAAAATATTAAAAATAAAAAAAAAAGGTCTTTTTGAAAAGGAGAACTTCCGAGTCAAAAGCCAGAGAGGGAGAGAGATAGGAAAAAAAAAGTGTGCGAGAAGCTTGATTATATTTATGCACTTTAACGCGGGTGTTTTGATATATCTTTCTGCTTCGTGTTGGTGCATGATGTGCTGCGGAAAATTCGCGGAATTTTGATGGCCGTGTCTCGCGAGACAAATTATACCTGCACCCTTAAAATATTGCGGGAAAAACTAGATGAGAGTCATCACTCGATTTTTCACGGTGGTCTGGCCTTAAGGGAGAAAGAGAAGTCAAACTTGGCATGTTGTGATTGAGGGGAACAGCCCATAAATTTACAGATAGAAATGCAGCATGGCTGATATAGATTCCTGATGGTTTAAGGGAACAAAGACATTGTGTCAGAAACGCACGTAAATTGAATGCGCGTGACAAAACTGCCACTCTCCAAAATAGACTGTACACAAGTTGCCCGAGTGAAAACAAAAATAAATATTTTAAACGTAAAAAAAAAAAAGCTGTGAAGGCGAAGGGACTGGTCATTATTTATTGTGAGGGGGAAGGGGTCGGAGGAAATTTAGTGAGGGGGATCCTCTCGAGGGAAGGTCACGAAATATTTCGACCCTGTGGGAGGGAGGGGGAGGGGGGTCAGAAAAACAGTAACAAAACTAGCGAAAAAGTATAATTCTAAGCCTAA
Organism: Lithobius niger; assembly: GCA_023313725.1. Taxonomy (NCBI): domain Eukaryota; kingdom Metazoa; phylum Arthropoda; class Chilopoda; order Lithobiomorpha; family Lithobiidae; genus Lithobius; species Lithobius niger. The sequence goes on from JAHWFP010244382.1 coordinate 18,265, forward strand.
ATAAAGGCAGGTTCAACATCGGAAATTTCTAAAAATGCCTTAGCTTTTGCCCCCCCCCCCCCAGACCCGTCGTATATGTGTTTACAAAGTGTAGAAGTTGGCAGTATCAATCGTAATGCTAAGTGCAATACACTCCTTAAAAATATGCTTGGTCCCTGGCATATTTCAGTGTCTTATTTCACTTCGTCTTGCAGTGTCACAATTTTTGCATTCATCATGTCAAGAGTGAGAGTACTGATATGAATCTCGATACAAAACAGTTTTAAAAAGAACATGTTAGAATGTTTTCAAGACCATTTTTTTTTCATCAGCCTTGTTCTTGTTCTGTCTTTAAAAATGTCACGGCACATTTCCAACATCAAGGCCAAACTTGTCGACGTGGACTACTACTTTTCTATTTGACTACAAAATCATTTATGGGTAGAATCAGTACAACGAAAAGCTTACTTGCTTTTTGTTGGGGGGGGGGGGCACATCATTTTGGGGCGCTGGCTAAAATGTATATAATAAACGCGAAAAAGTACAGAGCAAAGGTTTAGTCTTTAATGTCAGCATTAAAGACACTAACATTGTGAAAACATAA
>JAHWFP010244384.1:0-18052 GCA_023313725.1 Lithobius niger
CCAACATTGTGAACCGCCAGGAAGACAAGTGAGCAGCATTAATGGCGGAAAAAAATTCACATATATCGTGAAGCCGGGAATTGACCCCGGTATTTGTATCGGGCTTCCAGTGATGATAATATCAAGTTAGAATTGTGCTCAAACTCATTGGTGGTCCAATCCAAAGACTCGGGTTCAATACCCGGAAAAACATGATTTTTTTCTTCATAATTGCGATCACTTTTCATTTTTAGCCCATAACCGAGTTAAAAACACAAGCAAAATTCACACAAAAAAGCAAATCATAATTTTTTTAGATACACAACAAAACACAAAAAATTACTCCCTTAAATTTGTTTATCCTTTACATCATACTGGATTCAGGTGCAACCAGCGCCTCGTTTTATCTACCTGTACAATACGTGGCGACGTGAAAATGGTACCAGACTGTTACAATCGATTACCGACTCAAATACCAAGTGAATATTGCAAAACTGATGTTTTTTTCCGTCCAATGACGCACAACCCACCTGCCCAAAAATTTGAAACAACGCCCGAGTTAGTTTAGTTAAATGTCTAGAAATAAAGCGCTGTAAATCATGTAAAGGTCAAATGGAAATACGCTATCAGCGAAAAGCATACACTAGAAATAACGTAGCAACGACAGTAAGCCATATTTACGCACTATGGTTTCATTCAAGTGACTTGACCCGGTTTCGAATCGGCGAACCATCACGAGATCTCTACCATACCGCCGTAACGACATGGCCACTTGTCTACTGGCATAAAGACAACTCACTGAAGCAGTTACTAAAGTCACAACCGTTACCAGGACGCCATTCGAACGGATGTGCTCAGTCACTGGCAATGGAAAGGGAATACAAATCAACGTACACTCATAAGGCTCAACGTCGCAGACACACATAGACGTAACCGAATTATGTCTATTTATTTCTCCTTCATTGAGCCTTATTATGAGTGTATATCGATTTGCCTTCCCTCTCCATTGCCTATGACCGAGCACATTCGGTCGAATGGAGTCCTGGTAATGGTCGAACTCGTAACTGGTTCAATGAGTTGTCTTTATGACAAGTGGCCATATCGGGCTACATCGGCAGGAACGGCGTGGTAGTGATCTGGTGATAGACTGGACTTCCGGTTCGGATTCGAATTACATCACTTGAATGAAACTGTAAGTGCTTAAGAGTGGCTTATTGCACACTACGTTATTTCTAGTGTATGGTTTTCGCTGATGGCTTATATCCAGTTTATCTTAATTAAATACAATTAAAAAACATGTCGAAACTCCGTACACTAAAACCACGAACACCACAACAGGGTCCTTGATCACAAAGCATATAACCAGATAGGGAAAAGGTACACTATTTCTACTACTGTTACAAGCAAATATGTTTATAATGCCGTATTTTACAAAACTACATACACACATACATCCCCCAATTTCCCCTTTACAGCAACCAACCAACCAACGCTGTAATTAGAGAAAAAAATATAAATATAACATATGCAAGGCACACACTAACATGACCTGGCATTAATCTCGATAAAATTCTAAACCCTGAAAGAGATTATTACTTACGCATGCCAGGGGTGAAAGTGGCGAGTCTTGCACTCTGGTGGGAGAATTACATTTATACATATATATATATATATATATATATATATATTTATTTTATATTTTATAAAACGCTTCATCTTAAAATATTAACATTTTTTGAAGAAGTATACCAAATATTCTTAAAAAACAAGAACAAACAAACAAGCGAAAAAAAAAAAAGAAAACGAAAAAATAATAATACAAGAAAAATCACACTATCTGTCCAGAACCAGAAACACGTAATAATATGGAGATGCCGCACAATATTTATGTTTGAATTTCGATTTAAGAATAGAGTGCAATGTCATTACCTTTACAGAACCACTTCCGGTTTGACAAAAAAAAAATGGAAGTCGAAGTGGAGGAGCGGCCTAAACTTACAAAATAAAAAGCAGTTAAACACAATTACGAATTAAGACGCGCTCAATTTTTGTTTCAGTTCAAAATGTTAAAGTTAATAAAAAAAAATTGTTCATCGACAACACCAAACGATTTGACTTGGGACCGGAAAACAGTTTTGACTCGATTTCTTCTTTTAAAAAGTAGAATTTTACGTCATTTCCGGTTAGTGAAGTATACTTCCGGTTTGAAGAAAAAAAAAATGGCGTCGACATTACAATGGCTTCAGCATTCGTTCCAAGCCGTAGAATGGTTGGTTGGTATGAGATATTGGGTCACTATTATAACACACCAAGTTTATAACAATATTTTAAATGCCCAATATACACTATAATGTTCCTCATAATTATCTCAATTGACGTCGGTTATGTAGACATTTATTACGCAGACATTTTTAAAGAAGGTATGACTGAGCATTCCTCCGGTACTTGTTGCAAATATTTTTTTTTTGTTTGGCCAACATATGGGTTGTTTCCATTAGTAACTGATCGATACCGTTTTTAACTGATACGATACGATCGGAACGATCCGATGACGAAAGAAAATAAAAGTAATTTACTTGCAATTTACTCCTAAGCTTTTTACAATATAACATCAGAAACCGCTACTAATCACAAAATTCCTTAAATAGGAATGCTTCTTTAATGGGAGAGCCTTTCTTTTTAGAATTAGCGTAAAGAGCAGTGGCAAGTGACGTCATATTGGCTACAAGAGAGATAGCTGCAAGTGGCACTAGATTGAAATGCAGGGTTAAACAACGGCACTTCTAGTCAAGGCAGTGCTTTGAGAGCGGCTTTCTTAGGCTTAAAAAACCGTTGTTTTCTCCAATCCCTTATGCTGCGAGGTTGTAATCGGAAAATAAAGATTCCTCTTGCTTAAAAATGTCAGCAACTGCCAACAAATCGACAAAAATCGCGGATTATAGGCCTAAGAAATCCACTCTTAACAGCCTTGTCCTCAGTAAGACGCCCTTCTTTTCGCCCTCCAGTGACCCTTGCAGCTATCCCAGTTACTGGCTCCACCATAGAGTTATATACAATAATACTACGTCATGTCACTGCCCTATATGAAAAAGGTGGGATTTTGACGGGAGGGATTTTTTTCAGGGGGTTGGGGTGGCAGAGGGAATATTGGCAGGTGGCATATTCACGCGTAACCAGGCCGAATTACGTTTAACGCCATACAGTATAGACCAATGACAATAACGTCATATTGTCATATTATGATATATAACTCTAAGATGGAGCCAGTAATTGGGCTAGCTGCAAGGGGCACCGTATAACCATGGAGGGGGGAAATATGGGCGTCTTACAGAAGCCAATGGTGTTAGAGCAGATTTGTTAGGTGTAAAAACGCGCGATTTTGGGGAATTTTTTGGCAGCTGCTGAAATTTTTAGCAAGTGGAATCTTTTCTTTTTCGATTACAACCTCGTAGTATAAGGGATTGGAAAAAACAACGGTTTTTTTCAAGCCTAAAAAATCCGTTCTCAAAGCACTTGCTTGGCTAGAAGTGCCGTTGTTTTTACCTCCATTTTAATCTGGTGCCCCTTGTAGCTAGCTCTCCAGCCCCGTAGCCAATACGCGGTATTGTCGCTGCTGTATTTAGTGTTACCATGCTCTTTTGTGTGAGGGAAGGGTGAAAACCCTTCAAAGCCACGTCATGAGATTCAGGAAACTGCATATCAAACCTTTTTTTAGGATAGAACCGTAGGTTAGAAAGATAACTAGATATCGCATCTTACCTCTTCCAAGTGTACGCTGAGTCTGGCGGTAGTTGTGGGTACTAACGCCTCTGCTAATGCTTTGCGTGTGAAGCATCTCAGAGACAAAGCACCACGAGACGTATTAGTAGCCGCAGCTACCGCCAGAGCCCCGCGTACGCTTGGAAGAGGTAAGGTGCGATATGTAGTTGACTTTCTTATCTGTGATAGAACTCCCACATTTTTAACTGGTAGACGTCAACTCCCGTGTTTATTAGTGTACGCCATGCACTCAAAATAGTTTAAATGGTGACTGGATTATCTACATCCCCCAAATTCTGACAACACGGCACAATACATCCATTGACACAGATGGTACGCAACTTTCAGGAATCGGGGTAACTGCAAATAGTAAATCTCGCAACCGGCCACAAAGACCATCTTACAAGATGGCTGCCGTTCCCATGACAATCCGTGTAAACAAACGGAGTTGGAGAAACAAGCAAAGGGGGGTTATTTCGAGTAAGGACCTACCGCCGACTGGCTGCGTTCAACATCTCTTCGTTTAACGCCCGGGAAATGTTTAAAGAAGGAGAAGGGGGTGGGGGTTAGAGGTGGGGGTGTGAGGATGTTGGCATACTGCTAGCAGTTGGCGGTTGGCGTTACAAATGACTCATTGACTTAAAAAGAGGCACTGATCTACCTACGTGGATGCTAAAAAAATTATTGTCGAATTTTGAAGGTTAAGGCCAGTGCTATAATGAGCTACTCTATAAAAAAAATAAAAAATAAAGGCGACGGGGCGCGAAAATAAACTTAGTAGGAGGGCAAGGACGGACGACAGTTACACATGAGTGAGTTGTGAGCACCGGGCAATTTCTCAAACTCGTTGAACGGTTCAGCAAAACGAGCGATTGCAGTCACCGCCTGGTCGCAACCGGTCTTCTGTACACGACTAATTTTTAGACGCAGACTCTAATGATGGAAACAGTTTGTGTCTATCTGGTACCGTTCCATAGAAGATGGGCTCTCTTGTCGGCCACTTACGGCCGGCCACTCTTCAACGAAAATGTAAGGCGCACACCTTTATCATGCGCTGAAACAGCGAACTCTATTATATAATGTAAACGTAGTCAGTATTACAATTGGCGGTTAAAAATGTGTTTTTGGCCTGGTTTTGGATTTTAGGCATAATTGTCAGCTTTTAGGCCTATAATTTATTCGTGCCGTTTTCATTTCCTAAGTTGCAGCTAACGGAGAATTGGATTCGAGAGTAGACCTATTCATTGACGCATCACGGTATGGAGACTTGACGTTACCGTGGCAATGGGATTTTAGGCCTAATTTTCAACATTTAGGCCTAATTTTCTTACACCTGCTGCTTTAATTTCGTAAGTATAGCAGTAAACGGAGAATTTTGTTCGAGAGTAGGCCTGTTCATCCATGCAACACTGCGTGTCGAGCTTTTTTTAAATGAAGCTAATGTGTGTCGTTAACAACATCCTTTGTGGTTTGTTTTTTACGGTTGCGTGTGTCTTCCTGTAGTGTTTAAATGTGACAGTCAAATGTTATTATTTTATTGGGTTTACGTCGAGCAAACCTATTACAGTGTGTGCGGCGTATCTTGAGTCCTGGAAGTATTTTATGAGCAGGCTACGTACGTCTTCTTGGAGGAAGCGGCTTTAATCGACGGCCGCCATTGTTTTTGTAACCATTTTGGATATCAACAAGGCACTCTGCCAGCAAACACGCATAATCGATTATCTGTGTTCGTTCTGCAGCGAACTCAAATAGGCCGCGCGCAGTCTAGCTACACGGAAGCAACTATGTTTTAATTTGCTGTGTTTTTTTAAAGTCCACTTGACTACCTTGAAAAAGACGACGGACAAAGTCGTTGGTGTAGTCTTCCCAGCCGTTTCGGCTGTACAGAAGACTAAAAGCGCCCACTTCCGTCGGAAGTGACGTTGTTTTCGGACGTACTTTCTGGCTACATCGATGAGAAAAATGGCGACCAATATCACGAAAGAAGTGTTTAAAGAACGTATGCTCACCATCGATATTCACCAGCATGGTTGCGCAACACTTGCGTTGTCAAGGGTGTTGTCAAGGTGTGTGTCAAGTCCATTTTTAAGTTAAATACCGGCCGACAGATACGTCTATTACTTAGAGTAGTGGCAATAACGACATATTGGCTACGAAGATAATATCGCGAGCCGGACGTTGAGGTAGCTGCAAGGTACACTGGATGAAAATGGAACCAAAAAAAAAAAAAAACAACGGCGTCGTTAGTCAAGCTGATGCTGCACGAGCGAGTGGATTTCTTAGATCCAGACAAATTTTGTTCAAATCCTTCTGCTGCGAAACATGTATTAAGGTTATAATCGGAAGAAAAAAAAGATTTTACTTGCTGAAAATTGCTGCAGCTGCCAAAAAATCCCTAAAATTAAGCATTTTTGGGTCTTAGAAAAAGCCGCTTTCGCAGCATTGGCTCGACAAAGTACGTTAATGTTTTTAGCTCATCGTATATGCAGTGCCCCTTGCAGCTAGCTCAACGACTGGCTCGAGACACGAATTCCGCAGTGAATAAGCGTTATTGTCACTGCTCGTATAGTCCAGTCATTTGTTAATTTCTTTCAGCTTAGTATAGAGACGTCTTGCATGTCGACAATTTTCATTGATTACTTTCAAGCACTTTCCGGGAAGCTCACCGTCGCCACTAGCTCACCAAAGTAGTTTCTAAACGCACGCTGGATTTTGCGCTCCCTCACTATGACGTCACCCATCGGACTCACGGCTCTTTGCGGCGGTTTTTCCGCTGGTAGTCACGAACCAAAGATGGCGGATCTGCAGTTATTCTTCGCTAAAATTGTGTAGGTAAATGAAATTAATAAAGTGGTGGTGATTGTCATCATACAGACTGTCCCCATTCAGGTAAAAAACTGAATCTTCACCGTAAGTTATAATAAACGACGTTCTTATTAGATGGTAACTACATCATTAAAAATGTGCGTACGCGTGCGCGCGTGTGTGTATATACCTCTACTCCTCTTGAACTAAGGCACCTATAAAGATGAGGGTACCGCCATAACGAAAGGTAATTAAATTGTTCTCCCGTTAGGCCTCTTTTCGTCGCCGTAACTTGATTTTATCGCCCTCAAATACGAGGAAAACTGCCCCGAAAACTGCTCATGACGTCGTCAAAGTTTAATCAGGCAAATTCTGAAAAACTGATTCATGACGTCAAAGTTTGATCAGGCAAAGTTACTGGTTCAGGCAAACATATCTTGAAAGAAAATTGGGACCGAAATGGACGACATATTTTGCATTGCACTGCATAGAGATCTTAATTTGGGTTTGCTTAGTTTTAAAAGGGTGCCATACATTCTGAAGCACGAAGGTGCGCGGATTGAGCGAGCGATTTTAACGTAAACTAAACATTTTCAGTGCGTTTCTCGCTTTGCTTTCTCAATAACAATAACAATAAGGGAGCGAAACTGAAAAAAAGCACATATGCTTGCAACATCAGTGTAGGGATTAAAGTTTGTCGTAGCGACTCTTCCAGCTGCTGAGCGTTGTGGAATTCACCACAGACTCGGGCAAAGCCTTCCACCTTCTGATGGAACGCACATAAAACATGATTTGCCGATGTCAGTTCTGAAAGCTGGTTTCTTGAGCTTCTTTGCAAGTCCACGAGTAAAACCGACATTGGATTTAGCGCTACTCTCATCTTCGTAGCGGCCTTATTTCCAGAGGAGTAGACGTACAAACATGCAAAGAAGCCAACAGATCGTATGTTTTAAATGATGTAGGTGAAATGCAGGCTTTCTAAGGAATGTTGTGAACGAACTGTAAGCAACAATTGCAATCAGTTTGCGTCGAAATAATCAGTACCATCGATTTTTATGATGCTTTGTGGATCACAGAAATTACATGAAGCATGGATCGACGCCAGTGGAGTGAGGAAAGCGCACAACATGGCTAGTTTAACTTAAAACTGCTTAGTCTCTCTTGGCAACGCAATTGTGATGGTGATTATTACATTCATCCTTTCGTGACACGGCGCCATCTTACCCAAGGACACATCCAGCGAATACGTTCTGAAACTATTGACATGTGACGTCACATTCAGTGTAATCGACTGCTGAGATGTTTAGGGACGTGTTGTACGTTTAGAGTAATAATACCAAGGACGTGGGATTATACGTAGCTTTGGTAGGGTCGGTCCACTCAATACTACGGAGCAGCACGAGAAACCGTACGAGATTTTGCGAGATATATCGGCGTATCTCAAATGCCTCTAACGTCACTGATCCCATTTCGCGCCAGTTTACTGATTCTTGCATGTCATTGGCTGTTGATTCTGCTGATGAATCGACTCAAAATTGGACAAACCCACTAACGAATACTTATCGTCAAATGCAAGCCGGACCGCAATTGTTTAAATTGTTTTAAAGTGCATTACGCTACCTACGTCCCATCGACTATGCGACTGATAATCGCAACGTTTGTTATATAGTATCATCTGGCGGAGCGCACCGTTACAATGGGGCATCCTTAACACAGGTCATTGTTTTGTTTCGAAGTTATGCTGTTACCAACTCTCATCTATGGTAATCTCGTAAAAATGTGTCGTTTTAGTCTTCTGTACGCCGTAACCGGCGAGAAGACTATTGCAACGACTTTGTCCGTCCGTCCATTGTCGCCATTGTTTTGCTGGAACGCGTAGAAATTAATGCTGACAGACGGATCTCTCCGATTTCGAATCGCAGCTGATTGAGATAGCTGTATTGACTGTGAGGAGCTCAAGCGGCTGACGGCCTTAGCTGGCCACTACACTGCCGGTCAGCTAAGGCCGCCAGACGCTTGAGCTCCTCACAGTCAATATAGCTATCTCAATCGGCTGCGAGTCGAAATCGAAAAGTGACATCTGTCGGCATTAATTTCTGAGCGTTCCAGCAAAACAGTGGTGATCTCCGTGTCGTGTTTTGGTGATGCAGTAATTAAATTGTTATATCGGACGTATACGTAACGTATTCTTACCGCAATTCTTGTGTTTAGTTATTGTGTAAGTGATCCAAAAGTCAAACATGCATGTCAAACTGGATGTAATTGCCCTTTAAAAACTGCTAAAACGTTTTTGTTAGCGTCGAAAATTAGTTTGGAGCAAACACGTCACCAAGAGTGGTAGCTTACATAATGTAGCCCGTATGTACTTTACAACCAGAAATAGCTGAGTGAAACAACTGAGTGAAGCGACTCCAGAATAATCCTAGCGAAGAACAATGCAGGTCCGCCATCTTTCGTTGGAATAGTAGCGCCTCTGGCGGCGAAATTCGAGAACATAACGTGGTTTCATTAAAACGTTAGACATAAACAGTTTTCTCACCAGAGGCGTGCTTGGCATTTCGTAATCAAAGTTGCTCCAAAATAGGTCCCGTCCGTGTAACTTTTTGCTTTATTGGGTTACAAAACGAAAAGCGAGTCAACAAACCTAAGTCAAAATCAACATAAACTGGATGAAGAAGTAAACATTGTTTACACGATTGTGATAATGTAAAATTTGACGCAAAATGTAAAAGTACAGAATGTCAAGCACGTTGAATATTTAGGCCTAACTAGCGACGAAAACTGGAATTTTATTAAAGTGCGTGTTGCGTTTTATTTTTAAAATATCCGAACCCACCCTACCAACACTCGACAGTCTAAAATGCATGCTTAGAAAAAAAGTTGTGATTTTTGTGCATTGGTTCAATCGCAAGAATTGAAATGTGAGGCTCTGCCAACAAAACTGTTGCCGAACGATTACTGAAAATAGCGAAAATGGCGAAAATTGTATTAGCTAACAGACTCGTGCATAAAACAAGCCATGATGAAGAAGTGAGGAATTTTAAATGCAGCTCATGTAAGAGATCATACGCCAATTAAAAATATGTTCTATTTTTTTTTAATGACGGTTAAACGTTTGAATAAACAGGAAAATACTTATCAAATTAAGAACTCAAAACACATTCTTCCTGATTTCACAGGACACAAAATACGGGGAAAAGTTGGAAAACTACTACATACTACTTTTGGCAAATAAAATAAAAAAGTAAATTTTGGAACATGAGAAAAATATAACAAATTAAAAGAAAAAAAAATAGAAAAAGCAGTGGTTTCTGGAAAGTCACTATGTTGAAATTAACAATTGCATTTTAGGACATATTTTTTTTCTTCATGAAATCTTACTCTTAAAGGTACGTTCCTCCCGTTTAGCTTTCCTGTGTACCTCAGGTTTGCAACATTACTTCCCACGCGTGTAAATGTTGCAAAGACATTATTTTCTTATTTTTTTTTCTCTCGTGAGGAACGGTTTTGCTACATTCATTCTAACCTATTCAAAAGCCAGTTAGTGCAGGATGCTCGAATATACTGAGAAGGTATGTCCTTTAAAAGGATGTACCTTCTCACTATATTCGAGCATCCTGCGCTAACTGGATTTTGCAACTTTTAAATAGGTTTAGAGTGAACGTAGCAAAATCGTTACTCAGGAGGGAAAAAAAAGGAAAATGAATGCCTTCGCAACCTTAAACGCGTCTGAAGTATTGTTGCAAAACTGAGGTAACCGGGAAGAATGAATGTACCTTTAAGTCTCTTACTTTAATATATTTCTATGTTAATGTTACTGTTTATGTAATCAAACTCTGCGTTAAAAACAGGCCAAGTGCACACGAGCACTTCCTATGCTTCGTATAATGGCTTTAGAATTTTTTTTAACGAATTAAAGAAAAGAAAGAAAGCGTAGGGTTGCACCTGAAAGGTAGCGCTGGAAAAGCCTTGCGAGTATCGGAGGCTACTACACGACACAATTGCATTACCCGTGACGTCAGTTCAGTTCAGCCAATCGACGATAGACAGGGTGAGGCATTGACCAATAGGAGGGCGGTGTACGTTTGACGTCATCATCTCTGAGCAAAGCAGTTTCTTTTTTACCTGCAAGTAAAATAGGATCTTATAAGCATAGGCAGACAAACGGTTACAATGAAAGATTATGACAAAACACTAATACGTTGAAAGAGTCAGGGCATGTGGAGGAAAACATTAAAAGAGTGACCGGAGCGGCCCCCCCCCCCCCCCCCGCGCGGGGGGGTGGCTGAATAAAAATAAAATTTTCGAAATTCGAAATGTTATAGCACGGAAAACTTGTCTTTTAGCATCACTACCACACACAAAAAATGTCATCACTTAATCTGAGGTTATCTCTTGAAGTGCTACAAAGGCCTTCAAGTTTAGTATTGTACGTCACTGGGCAGAACGGCGAAAAAGGCAAAAATAGTGTTTTGGTTGGTTTTAAATTTAATTTTAACATTATCTCAATTGATATTCTCACACACCATGTAAACAATGTTGTAGTTACAAGGAATTTAATTTTTGTAGAAAACTGTGGGTATAAAATTAACATCAAAGATAGGCCGAAATAGCCATTTCACTATTCTGGAAAAAATAAATAAAACGCCTTAAAATTTTCGTTACCTTTTCTGTTTCTGAGATTATCAAATGAGATAATGTTACAATTAAATTTTAAACCAATCAAATCATAATTTGTGCCTTTTTCGCCGTAATCTGCTATCTTACGAATTTAGGACGACAGGTATACAAATTAGGCCTAAAAGCTGACAATTACGCCTAAAATCTAAAACTAGGCCTAACCGCTAACACATTTTTAACCAGCAATTGTGCTGGTTACTACTTTTGGATTATATAATACCGAGCGCTTTTGCAGTGCGTGATAGGGGTGTGTGCCTCAACATTTACGAAAGTGGCCGAAGTGTGCAGAAGACCCAGTTGTGACCAGGTAGTCGCCGCAGCCGCTTTTTGCATTTACGAAACTTTTAAAATAGAAATATTATTTAAAAAAAAAAAAGAAACAATTGAATGCACTTATTTTGCCCAAGTGAGTTTAGTTCTTAAAAGAACAATGATTAACAAAATTAACTGAACGGGTACCACACTCAAAATCTCCAGATTTTCAGTCCCGTGACCCACCAAATGATAGAATTACACCCTTTTTGCTTTTCAGGACTTTTATCGTCCCAGTGTCCGTAATTTATTCAGAAATTTCGTACTTCTTCACTAAAATCTGAATACGCAGACAGACATCGGGGAAGAGGGGGTGGAGGAAGGGGTCTTAGCTGACTCTTCGGGGTTTTCTAAAACCAGCCGCTTGTCATGGCGTGTGTCTCCGATAGCCTCATATCCCCAGCACGTGCTAAGGGTAGACGAGGTCTATTGGCAGCCACCTATGCCTAACTAACATGCAGCCCAAAAAAAAAATGTCCCCTTGCTCAGTTTATCCCCCTCTTTTTCGACCCAAGATGGCGGCCACCAGAAGTAATGGGGGGGGAGAGGAAACGGCACGCGAAGGCATGGCGCTATTTTTTCCCCCTCCCTGTGTGGCTGGTTTAGGTAACCATGACAACGAGACAAACAGTCCCTACCAACCTGCCAGCAGGCTAGCATTTTTTTTTTTTTTTTGTAGGGGGTCGAAATTGTGGGGGTGGGGGAAAATATGATATCTACGGGGAAAAAAAACGGAAAAAAAAAACATATATAAAAATATAAAAACTGACACGAGACAGGGATAGCCTACTCCATGACGCGTGCGCGCATGGAGGTAGGACGTGGGTTTTTTTGAAGAAATTGAGGAAATGTTGTCCAAATGGGAGTGAAGCGTCGTTTTTTTTAGGAAATGTTTTTTGTTGTCGGAAAAAAACGCGAATTTGTTGGTAGGGGAAGTTCTAACCATTTACTCTTGCGTGTTATAATTTGTGCGTTTTAACTTCACGTTGACCTAAAGTCTTATCATGTCAAAAACCAAAACTGGTAAAAGGGACCGCCAAGTTCCGAATGGTTCGGCCCTGCAAAGGAGTGATACCAACACACCAAGACATTCGCCAAGTTAAGCGCACCGACTAACAGTTCGAAGGTTGAAATAATGAAAACTCGAACATTTGCTATACTTTGGGCAGCAATGTTCAAGTTTTCATTTGACGTCCAAAGAATTACTCGGTGCGATTAACTTGGCGAATGTTTTGGTGTGTTGATATCACTTCTTTGAAGGGCCGAACCATTCCGAACTTGCCGGTCCCTTTTACTGGTTCTGGCTTTTGATATATGACATCGCTTTGTGGGGCAAGGTAGGATGGTTAGCACGACTGGTTCACGTGCAAGAGGCCCCTGGATCGAACCTGACGTTGACCAACCTTGGAACTTTCGGGAAGAAAAGGGTCCTGATGCCTTATGCTCATGTCGATTGTGGCATGTAAAAGATCCTAGGAATTTACTATTGGTTTGCCTAGCAAAATGCCTCTCTCGTCCTCAGGTGCTAAGGCTTCGGCTGGGAGCTCGACGAACCATCAAAGTAAACTACGTTGTAGTTGAAATCCCCACACAACACTCGTTAGGAATTCGCACCAAACTTTTTGGTCGTCTGAAGTCGTGTTATTAAAGGATGGCTGCCACCAAGTGAAAGTTTAGAGCATCAAATGCTATCGAACGCAGTATAGTTCTCTCTAGCACTTCCAATAAGCAGAGGAATGCACAAAGAAATATCGTTAAACTCGAAAAATTAGCCATGTTCCTTCTGAATAATTGAGTAAAAATTTGGTACGCCCTCGTGCATCTGGGAGCAAGCTGTAAAGATTAACGATACTAATGTCACTAGGTGGCGCCACGGAAAAACATAAAGAATATCTCCTGGCGCCATCGAGTGACACTAATATCGTTGATCTTTACAGGTTCTTTCCCAAGTGAACGAGGGAGTACCAAATTTTTACTAAATAATGAAGGAGTAACGTGGCTTGTTTGTTGCTTTGGGTTTTGCTTTGGGTTTTGCCGTGCTTATTACAGTACGTTTGCGCACGTGAATTTCAGAAAATTGGACAGGAGGAGGTGGCGGAGCGGCGAACAATGTCAAAATGTTACAATGCTGCAACATGTAACACTTAGGGTAACAATAGGCGAGGCGCACAATATGGGATTATAGCTCACTTTACTTTTACTTTTAATTCACTATACGAGCCCTAGAGACCAAAGTCATACGCACAAGAACAAGATGCAACGATGGTTGGGTGCCGGGAAACTAACATTGTCGTTGTTTGAGTTTGCTAGCTCGTTGTGGAGAACCAAAATTAAATGGTCTTGATTTTCCTTAAATCTTTAAGTTTTAAACCGTAGGGTGCATGCGCTCAAAATTGGGCGGCCGACATGACTGAGTGACTTATTTACTTTTTCAATGCGGGCTTCGGGAAGCCAGTTGAATTGTTTCCGCGATTGTTGCAACGATACTGAAACAATCCAGAATCAACTATATACTCATCGAGATGACGCTTGCTAAATCCAGAAATACGCTAATGTGATGCCATCAAATAATAATCATGGGACAAACCTTCGGCGGAAACTAAACATAAGTATCCATTTCTAATGTTCCGTGTTTTCGAAAACAAAAATCGGTGGACAGTGGACACATATAAAACGGAAGCGAAAAAAGCCAACAAATTAACTGAGCAAAAAACGGTTTCGCCGTTTAGAAAAAAAAAACATTAGAGCTCGTATCCCCATACTCACAGCCCTGAAGTACACGAATAAAAACGGATTAGAGTTCACTCGAACGCAACGAACTATAATTTGAACTCCAATTCGAAAAATGTAAACCCACAAACACACACAAAATAGACGCCATAAACAGCAAAACGCTACAAAATTGAAAGATAAAAATGCATACGCAAAATGAACACAAATTATAGTTCAAATTACAGTTCATTGCGTTCGAGTGAACTCTAATCCGTTTTTATTCGTGTACCTTAAGGCTGTGAGTATGGCGATACGATCTCTAATGTTTTTTTTCTAAACGGTGAAGCCGTTTTTTGCTCAGTTATTCCTTGTTTTCTGCGAGAGAGAACTCGATAGGGCAAGATGCTGCAACGTTAATTTGTTGGCCTTTAAATCCCAAGCTCTTTTGCCAAGTCAGTCTCGCTATTTGCTTACTGCGCATTTTCAAGTATTCGTTTAACGTTTGAAGTCTTAGCTGGGATTTTTAAGACTTGGTGCAAAAGCTTGGCGTTTGATATAGCACGACTTCCGACGGGGTAAAAGCTTGGCAGGAATCCTTAACTTGTTTTTCACATTTTTGTGGTCAAATTTGATAAGGTCATTTTTTCCCCAGGAGATAAAAAGCTGAACGGGTTTGCATGTACGTTTAATGTGTCTTTTAAAGGGTAATTACATCCATTCTGACATGCATGTTTGACTTTTGGATCACTTACACAATAACTACACACAAGAATTGCGGTAAGAATACGTTACGTACGTCCGATATAACAATTTAATTACTGCATCACCAAAACACAACACGGATATCGCCATTGTTTTGCTGGAACGCTCAGAAATTAATGCCGACAGATGTCACTTATCGATTTCGACTCGCAGCCGATTGAGATAGCTGTGTTGACTGTGACGAGCTCAAGCACCTGACGGCCTTAGCTGGCCGGCAGTGTAGTGGCCAGCTAAGGCCGTCAGACGCTTGAGCTCCTCACAGTCAATACAGCTATCTCAATCGGCTGCGAGTCGAATCGAAGAGATCCGTCTGTCGGCATTAATTTCTGCGCGTTCCAGCAAAACAATGGCCACCTCCGTGTCGTGTTTTGGTGATGCCGTAATTAAATTGTTATATCGGACGTACGTAACGTATTCTTACCGCAATTCTTGTGTTTAGTTATTGTGTAAATGATCCAAACGTCAAATATGCATGTCAAAATGGAGGTAATTGCCCTTTAACCTTACCGCTCCAGTCTTACGCCCACAGGAGTACTAATTTTATTGTTTTGTTAGTTTGGCAACGCGATTGAATCTCGCAACCCTTTGGCTCGCAGGCCAAACCTTCACAAAATCGGCTATGCTTTGCTCGCTTTGCTCGGGTTACTGTAAAGGACTTCCCTGAACGTCATTATTTTATTTTCTATTGCTTAGGTGTACGTCATAATGTGCACTTCGTTAATTGTCGACGGTATATCAAACAAAGTCGTGGGGGCTACCGACTTGTGAAAAAGCGTACACCGGATTTCCGATTTGTCCAATGTAAGTGGATTTAAACCAGATTTGTTGGATTTAAACTAGATTTAAATAGCGCAGTGTCCTTCATTTTTGCTCCCATTTTTGTACCAAACTTGGCCGGATTTATTAGATACAAGTTGGATTTTTTATTTTTTATTTAAGTCGGTGTTTTGCGTTTTCGGCGGATATATGTGAATTTAATCCGGATTTGTTGGATTTAGATTTAAACTGGATTTAAAAAAACCGGTTCGTTCATTTTTGCTCGTATTTTAGTACCAAACTTTGTAGGATTTCAAGTACCGGATTAGAGTGGATTTAAGTCGTATTTTTTAGATTTAGTTTGGATTATGTGGATTAAAGTCTGATTTTTCTGGATTTTTCCAGTGTCTTCCTAATTTAAATCCAGACACTTCATGGATTTAAATCATGATTTGTAGGATCTGTTCCGGATTTTCATGGAATTAAATCCGGATTTCTAAAGTCGGCACCCCTTCGAGCAAGGTCGTATTAGCGATGGGAAAAGCAAGACTTCTTCGTTCGTACTGTTGTTGTTGTTCTTCTTCTAGTTAGTGCTCATGTCGATTGTGGCGTGTTAAGATCTTGGGTTTTCCGTTTGGATTCCTCCAGCTAAATTTCCCGCTCATAGTCGTGGGGCGGATACCAAAGTTTGGGTTCGTTATCCCTAAAAAACAAACAACAACAATACTTGCTCTCGTACGTCGAGTTCATTGTTACATGCCAACGAGGTTGTTCATCGGTTAACGCTCGTTAAACCCTTTGAAACCCTTTGAAGGTTGTCCAGTCTGGAAATCTTGAGGGAAGTGGTGCGGTTCTGCCACGGATCTACTCGATTTGACGAGCGCCACTGAAAATAATGAATTAAGTTTCCTTGTTCGTTAAAGTATCGTGTTGTTAATTTTTGTAGTTGGACTGGTAATTCCCTGCGGTTAATGTTAATGTTAATCTTAATCCCTGCAGGTAATACACTAAACTAAACTGAATTAAATAAAACTGCTGATCATGACTTCAAAGTGCAAATGTTTTGTACATTGGATAAAAGTCTTTCTTCAGAACAAAGTTGAAGAAAGACTTTTATGCAATGTACAAAACATTTGCACTTTGAAGTCATGATCAGCAGTTTTATTTAATTCAGTTCAGTTTATTTTGTTGCCCGCAGGGATTAACATTAACATTAACATTAACTGCAGGGATTACCAGTCCAACTACAGACATTAACAACACGATGCTTTAACGATTTTTTCCTTCGCAAAACGAGCTCGGGCCGATATGGTCATCGGATCCAGGAAGTAAGCACTGAAAACATTGGTGCATGATCGGAATTTTTGTTTGTTTAGTCTGGTTAAAAAAACGTTTCATCCCTTAAGCAAAAAAAAACTCACGCGCGCGTTCTTGAGAACTATTTAATGAACTTTTAGCTGTCTAACCAGGAAACCTCCGATCTTGGCAGGGTTAGAGAATACGACCCAGAACGGATCCCATAGCTGCTGAAAGAGTGGGATAATCTTTCACTATACCGGGGCAGACTCGTACTGGCTAAAACTTTGTCTAGGTCTCGTTTACAGTCACCGATCCGATCAGCTACTTCAAGCAGTCAGACTGAGCGCTCCGCCACCGATGAGACACCACGACCACCAACACCAGATATCGCCAATAATCCGACATGTGTTCAACGCGATAGGAATATTGGCGTCATTGTTCATTGCTATTGTGAATGCTGTGATATAGTGTGGATACTAAGAAATAATGATTAAAAATCGAAAGCCAGTAACAGTGCACATAAAATAAACAATTAGCAACGTTTCAAAGCAATCAAACCATCAAAAATAGTTTACTGGGCATGCGCAAATATTTTCTATTAGCGGAGTAAGAGTGGAATTACCTATACACTACACCTTGGTTCCAAAAAAAAAAAAAAAACAACTAGCGCACCTTGCAAATGGTCGTTCTTTTTCAATTTTTTTTTATTTTCACTCTTGTGTCCAGGAAAACACTAGGATGACTTTACCGTCGTTGCATCAATCCGAAGTGGAGAAAAAAAAAATAAAAAAAAAAAATAGGAGGGACCCCTGTACCCCTCCGTCCACCCCCTCCCCCCTCCCCACCAGTCTGGGCTCTCATTTAGAATGCCAATTAAAACCAAGTATTGTTCGTGGGGATATTAATTAAATACCCCCACTTTGCATGGACTGTATACCCCCATCCCATCAATTCCCTCACTCATTCAACTCCACGCTCTTAAAAAAAA